>BCLG01000380.1:127084-142744 GCA_001602295.1 Zoysia matrella | reverse complement strand
TGAAATCACAATGCATCTTGCTCAAGAGACGTAGCTTGGGTTGGGTAAATCATAGAGAAAAATGTTACTCATGTTCCAGTTCAATAGTTGTAGCCTAAAGAATCATAAGCCGATTTGACTCAGAATACAGTAATAAATGAAAGATAAGGGGACTATGCTTCAATCAAATAGTTACAAATGTAATCTTATGTGAATTGTGCAATCAATCCATAAGTGATGAATAACTGAAATCTTTTATTCGTGTCAGACCTTATATTTCGATATGACAATATAAGTCTTTCAAAGGTCAAAGTTGGATTCCACTTAAACTAAAGAGGAAATGTATATGATCAAATTTACTTTTTTCTCAGATTCAACTAAGTAAAGCAATTGACTAATGTATGAAGGAATGTCTTTGTAACATCCTGAAATTTCGAATTAATAAAGAGGCGAGTTATCCCAATTTTTCATTCCGATAAAAAATTATTTGTCCCGAATTTTGTTCCGTTTAATTCGAAATCTTTCTCTCTAAATCGTTCCCGTGCCGAAATAATTTAGTCCACGTGATTTTTCATTGGGGCTAAAATTATTTTCCAGAAATTCTAGATTAAATAATTTCTCTAATTATTTTTCTCTCAATATTATCCTTTCTCATATACCCTCATCTCTATCTAAACCCTCCTATAAATACCCCTTCTTTTTTATCCCCTTCCCTATTCCTCATTTCCCTTCCCTCTTCCAGAAAATTCAGTAATCGCCTGCACGCAACCTCCCCTGCGCCGTCGTTCTGATCTGCCTTGCCTCCATGCGTCGCGTCGATTTCTATCAACCGCTCTTCGGTTCTAGGCGTCGGCCGCTGCACGTGCGTCTCCGCTCGGTCTTCACATCGTCAGGCCGTTTTGTCCCACGTCGACCTCCCTGTTCAATCGGTGGTGAGCTGTCTAATCTGTGCACTTTCGGTTCTGGTTTTACTTGAAGTCACTGTCAGTTGTGCTAGTGCGATTGTGGTTGTGTTTGAGCAGTGCGGCGTTGTCCTGGAGCGTTCAGTGCGTTGCTAGCCGCGGTAGTCTTTCTGTTTTGTTGCTGTTCAGTGCATCGTTGAGCAGCAGGTTTTGTGTTTAGTTCTCGTTGGCTATGCTAGTTGGAGCTGTTGCCGATGGACGTCGAGATGTTGGTCCAGGTTTGAGCGCATGCTATGAGGATTGGTGACCGTGAGAAGAGATTGCAAGCTGCTGTTGAGGTTTTGGAAAAGGAATTAAGTCTTGAGTAAGAGCTTAGTTTTGGAACCTGTGCACTGATGGTCAAGGTTAAAATTCAGCGAGCCCATTTTCAGATTTGTAGTTTTGTTTGTGAGTTTTCCCCGTTGATTGCCATGGTAGGGATCTATGTATGCAGTAGTAGATGAAGTTTTGGCTCAAGTTGTGCTGCGTGTGGTTCCTGGGATCGTTAGAGAAGAGCTCTGCGTGATCTGTGGCTACTGTCAGAAAGCTTGCCAGAGCGTACTGCTCTTGAGAGCAGGTCTAGAGCAAGAGCAATCCAAAGCTTTTTTTTTGTCCAGTGGAATTTTTTTCTTTCGGTTAATTTTTAAAGATTTTTGGGGAACTCTGTTTGATTTTAATTGTTTCCCAAAATTGCTCCGTTAATTTGTCTCGTCGCGATTGTCATGTAGGATTTCCCGAGAAATGTTTTGCGCACGTTTAGCCTAGTAGTTTCAATTTAGATTTAATTATCGATTTTAATTGTCGCGTACTTAGTGTCTGACTCTCTGTTCGTACTGTGTTTAGCCGGTGTTTTAGAGGAGGAGTTCCGCGAGCCCGCTCAGTTCGTCGACTCGAATCTCAACTTCGATCCCGAGTTGCTAGGCAAGCCACGTTCCTTGATCACTTTGTACCCAGTATTTAAAACTGCATATTTTTGTTTGCAACCCTAATTTACATGCTAACTATTTTAAAATGTGCTAGCAACATTTCTAAGCCGTGCTTATTTACTGTTCCACAAATATCAACCCTAGAATTGCTTTAGAATATTTATTTTATTTTTATGCTTAGCCATGTTAGTTGTATTTATTTTTATCTCACACCTATCACTATAAAAATAAAATTTATGTTATATGCTTTTGAACTGTGATTCAAATGTGTGAGTGTGACTTTTGAGAAGTCCCTGTGGGCGTACCTGTTGCGGGTACAACGGAAAGATCCGAGCTGAGATCTTTTCGTGAGACTTGTTGTTGGCGTTGAGGTTAGAGATGGTGCCTGCCCCGGCAATTAAGCACCGAGTCTTTCGAGCCTTGTACGCTCAATTGACAACCATGCACACCACATTACCCTGTATGGGCAGTTGGCTTGATCTTGAAGCTTGCCGAGACTGGTTGTTTACCCGTGGGTTGGCGGTGTTGTGTTAGTGTGGTGTAGAGCTCTGACTCCCCACATGAGATCGAGATACCCAACCTGATCAGTGGTAGGCTCTTCACAGCTCCAAGACCCGATTGCGTAGGTTTTTGGGATCCCTGTTCTGGAGGACGGATGGCGTCAGTTAAAGCTTGTGGACGGGTCTTGTGTGTTCGTCGGGACTACGACGGTAGTTCTCGATGATGCTTCTCATGGGTTCAGGTGCATAACCTCTGCAGAGTTTTAGTCAATGCGCATTGCCACGTCCTTTTAGAAGGACACCCCTTGAGTTGTGCTCCTCGTTGAGTAGTTTTGTTTTTTCTTCCTCCTCTCCTATTTCAAAATATTTTTGACTCTGGCCTTTGAGCTGTGGCCGAGTATGAAGATTACACTGGTATTTAAAATGAACCCCTGTCCGAGATAACGGAGATCTCTGCAGGGCAAGATAATAAAATTTGACAGTTTTAAAATAAAGCTTTCTTGCATCTTTAAAATAAAATAAAATGTTTTAAACTTGCATTTAGCACTTGAGCCATGTCTTTACCTTTGAAACCATTTGGATGCATACATAGTTGATAGGTAGTACGCGGTTTGCTGAGTATTCGTACTCACAGCTTTCTAATTGTTGTTTTCCGAGGATACTCTCAGCTTCGACTTCAGCTACGTCTCCGACGGACCGTGAAGTCCGCTCCAACGCTCGAGCTAGCCTGTGTGGAGGAGGTTTGCTACTACTGCCATGTTGATGCTTTCGCTGTCGCACTTATTGGATTCTCGATAGTGATATATCTGCTCTGAGATATTTCCGGCCTACGTGCCAATAGACCCCTTTGGAGGATTTTATTCTAATAATTTGCTTTGACTTTCTATTTTCTATTCTCATTTTTTGTTTAATACATCTGTTATGGTTTTTTGATTGATTGTTTGTGATGTCGTGCGTGTCAACCTCCTGGGATTGGCAAGGTCATGAAAGATCGGGACTTATCAAAAGATAAGAAAAAACTTGGTTGTTACAGTCTTTATCTGAGAACAATTTTTTAATTAATGTGTGCGGATAAGTAATTAGTTTTGGAATGCTTATCTAATATTATGCAACAAGGTTATTATTGTTTGAAACACTTACAAGCACCATACGGTTATGAGAGTGGCATCCAATCTCTAAAGTCGACAAAGGGCATGTATGTCTTCAAATGGCACATTTAGATCCATTGGCACAGTGTTAAAAAGTTTTCCAGTAATCTTAGCTTGGATAAACTGAACACCTTTATAACATGCTTTTAAGTACCCCCCGTGAAATCTACGCATCATCCAGTCCTTCTCATTGAACATACGGCTCGATAATAGTGGCCTGCCATGTTCGAACTCTGGAAAATCATCCTCTGTAAGATCCCAAGATCTTTCTCATGTCTCTCGGGAGGCGGAGGGGGTCCATGATAAGCTCCTCAGCACCAGCACCTTCATTCTCATGTCTCTCAAGAGGCGGAGAGGGTCCATGAGAGGCCCCTCAGCACCAGCACCAGCACCTTTATTCTCTTCTGTTGGGGAAGACCGAGGCCAAATTGTTGGAGTAGGTCGAGACACTGGTGTCATTTCAACCGCAGAATGCAAAACAATGTCTAGTTGGTGCCAAAGGACAAAATTATTAACAGCATCTCCCAGAGTGTCAATCCCCTCTTCCTCATCAGGATAATTGAGACCAAAATCAAGATACTTGTCATCTACTACCTTGATTAGTTGCACCTTGGCACACTCTGGTGGAATAGATACAATATGAAATGTACGACCAAGCACTGCAATGCCTTCTGCAACCTTGATGCTCCTTTTCCTGCCAAGAGCCATATTCAATGAGCAAGGAGTATTCTCATTTATATCATCCACTGGGTACTTAGTGGCTGATTCAAGCATGGACCCTTGGCTGCTTGATGGCAGGTTTTCAGTAGTTGGAGGAGTCTCGACGCTGTCGTTGACACTGATTCGAACATCTGGTACAGCAAATAGTTGGACGAACTGTGGATTTTCTTAGAGAAATTAGAAGAAGTTTTCTTTCCACTTCTCGTGTTTATCATCCTTGTTGGGTGGATCACGCTTCTTGTAGCTGCTCGCGTTGTCCGAGAAACCTAATTTCCATGCAGCCATTGAAGAGACGGCTCGTGTACGACCTCGATGTTTCTCGTTTTCAAGGGCAACAGTAAGCTGGTCTCTTTCCCTCTTTTGGCTCCCTCTTTTGGCTTAAAGTGCCTTCCTTCTCCTTTGCATCAAGCTCCTTGGCTTTTTGTACAACTTCACTAATATCTAAGCTTTTAGGAATTAATTGCCCATCATCAGTTGACTTGGATCGACCCAAGACCCAGCTTCGAGTGCGTTCACTGCATCCTTCTAGTGGGTCTGGTATCTCAGCTTCTCAATCCTGTTGTTCTTTTAGCCTTCACTTTTTGATTTTAGCTGCATATCCACCTAGACCGAGATTAGGACGCATCTTATTCTTTTTACTCAGTTCCTTAAAAGACTCGTTACTCTTTAAAGCATTTTTAGATCTCATCTTCTCAACAAATGTTTTCTAATCATCAGGTGTGATGAAACCGAACTTGTTGAATGGTGTCAGACCCTTTCAAACATATTCCTTATTAAAGTTCGTCCTAAATGTCAGAAGGCATCTTCCCATTGTGTAGAGAGAAGCCTTTTTTGCACGGTCAAGGCAATCTGTGGGGAAAAGGTACTTTGCACACAAGTTGTCCCACAATTCATTCTTTTTTTTTTCGAGACACTACGCCAATCATGAAATGTAATCCTAACTTTTTCTCTTACCAAGACACCACAATCATTATACCATTTTGCGTTGATTCCTTCTACCTCCATAGGCGCACCACATTGGTCGTTTCTACAGCAAAAATTCCAGCATGTAGCTTGTTGGCTATCCTGGAACCACCCTTTCGTGTCTTCTGTGAAGTGGATGATGTGGGGGTGGTCCTGTCCTCAGTCGGCACTGTCGCTTCTTCTTCATCACTAAAATTAAGTTGTATAGTGCTTCGAGCGGGAATATGCTACGAAAGATAAAGTTATATAAGTCATTTCCATTTGAGTTAAAATGAACAGTGTTAATTTGACTATCAAATACCTCATCGGTTGGATTGTAATCGGGGTCTTCTTGCGGTAGGCGCTGCCTTTTTGTGCATGGAGGATAGGAGGGGAAGGTTTCTCAAAAGATGAGCAACTTGAGCTTTTGAGAGAAGCCATAGGTGTCGATGCACCAACTTCCTCTATTGTAGAGATTGTATACTAAAAAATAGAAAAATATATATTATTGTATCTGAATGGATATTGAAAAGAAGAGGGTACAGAATAGAAAGACTTTTGCTCTCAGTTCGAGTTGTTAATTTAATAGCCTTCCAATGCTCTAAGGTCACATAGCAATAGCAATCTTCTTATATATAAGAGAATTTAGGACATGTGTCATATATATTAGAATCGATCATAGTAGTGTCGGTCAAAGATGATGTCAGCAATACCGACACTATATGGTAACAATGTCGGTCGCTAACGTCATCAAACCAACATTGTTATTAACACAACAATTTCATAGGATTCGCACAGGAATTTCACAGAAGAAACATATGAATTAGCAATTTTACCTTTCTGTTGAATAAGGTCATACAATGTATCCATAAACTAAACAATAGTATGTATATACATAAAAAATGTCATACAACATTTTGAAGCCACAAGAATTGAGAGGAACAATGGTGGGAGGGGGTGCGACTTACAATTTGCAAATTGCCGGAATGGGGGAGGGGAGGCAGCTTACCGAGAAAGAATGGGTGAGGGTACTTATATTTGGGTTCCAGAGTAGGTGAGGGGGAGAGGAGACGCCGGCCGGGGAACCGGAGCCGTTGTAGGAAACGCGGTGGGCGCTGAGGTCGGAGGCGAACGCGCAGCCGAATGTCAGAGGACGACCCAGAGCCGTGACATGTGTCGGAGCCATGGAGGTCGATCCACTAGCCGCGGCCGGTGCCGTTGTAGCAGAGACAGGAGCGATGGCGGAGGGGTTAGGGTTCGCAAAAAATTTTGGCAGCGTAACGGCGTCGCATGGGAAATGAAAATGCCACCAGGTTTAGTGTGAAACAAAGTGACAAAGCCCGCTTATATAGTAAGAGTAACAATGTCGGATACAATGACATCATAATAACTGACACTACAAAAACGGCCAATAAGATTAACAATTTTTTTAATATTTTTACTCGACGTATATAATGATATTTGATCTACAATTTTATTTTAGTAAATTGCATTGTGTAAGGAACCTGACAAATTTTTGTTTGAATTTTTTTAAGTCTTTTCATGAAATTTTTAGTTCAAATAGAACTATAAGTTACCAATCATATGGCACTATACATTATAAGTACGAGAAAATGTTGAATGTAGGTCAAAAGTGATTACAAAATTTATAAAATAACATTCTATAATGAAATAGTAATGCTTATCATCTAAAAATATTGTACAAGATAATGGAACATTTGGCACGTAAAAAAATTTGAAATAATTTAAGTTATGTTTACTAAGTGATGTTCTAATTTCGGTCATGCCAACCGACACCACAAAAGTAAAAGACCGACACTGTTGACATTGCAATGTTAGTCGCTGCTGATATCAGCTTGCCCGACACTGTTAATAAGTTTAACAATTACTTTAATATTTTTTCTCGCCGTATATAATGATATTTGATCTACAATTTTATTTTAGTAAATTGCATTGTGTAAAAAACCTATCAAATTTCTGTTTGAATTTTTTGAGTCTTTTCATGAAATTTTTAGTTCAAATGGCAGTATAGGTTACCAATCATGTACTATACGTTATGAGTACAAGAAAATGTTGAATGTAGGTCGAAAGTGATTACAAAATTTAAAAAAAAACATTTTATAATGAAATAGTAATGCTTATCATATAGAAAACATTGTCCAAGATAATGAAACTTTTGGCGCGTAAAAAAGTTTGAAATAATTTAAGTTATGTTTAATGAGTGATGTTGTAATTTCGGACAGGCAGCTACCGACACTAGGGTTGTAAATCACTGACACTGTTGTAAATCACTGTGGTTGATGACTTGCGGGACAAATCGAAAAAATGGAAGAAATCTTTTTCTGTCAAGGGCAGATTTAAAACTCCCACTGTTCAAGGCTGCACTTCTTTCTTCATTGTAAGAAACTCTTTTCCAACTTAGTTTTTGTTTGATTGATCTTAGTAAATTGCATACTTGTTTCTTTATTGTCAATAATTACTTGTTTCTGTTAATGGCAGATTTATTGTGAGTAATTACTTGTTTCTTTATTATCAGTAATTACTTGTTTCTTTATTCTCAGTAACTACTTGTTCCACATTAATTTTATGCAATTGCAGACCATATACTTGTTTCTATCAATGGCAAATTTATTCTCAGTAATTATTTGTTTCTTTATTGTCAGTAATTCTCAGTAATTACTTGTTTTTTTATTCTCAGTAATTACTTGTTCCTCAGTAATTTCATGCAATTGTAGACCATTTTTATTTGCGCTCAGTAATTTTCTCTTCAATTTTTATCCAAGTGTACTCTCTTGATAATTAAGCATGTAGTACCATGCTTGATGATTGTTTTACATTGCCTCGATCAAAGTTTTTCAACATGTCATTGATTAACAAAATTTCAAAGGATGATATGATGAGCCTGAGAGGCAAATGTGTTGCCTGTGGTTCCTTACCTATAAGTGTTTTTATGATTTTTCTTTTTGTGTTTTGTATTTTTAAATGCAATCGTATTTATATGTGTCATTATTCTTTTCTTTTTAGTTGAGAGATAAATCTGAAACATGCTATGAGGATGTACGTGGTGATGAGCGGATGTACATGAAGCTACTCCATCTGTTGCTGTTTGTGCTAGGGGCAGTTTGAGAAAGCCTGGTATTCAAGCTTCCACTGTTAGGTCTAAGCGCAATATTGGAAAGAGAGCTTCCCAGGCTTCTAAAAGTAAGCTCCTTCTTAAAAGCATTTTTCATCTGCGCCCATTCTTTGGTAGTGCTTTAGAATCAGTTTCAGATGATGGGTAGAAGCAAGCATTTGACAATGCTATGAAGACATATGACAAGACAGTTTTTAGGGCATCGAAGATGATAAATTCTGTAATTCAACGTATTCAAGATGCTCAGAACAATCTTGTTACTGAAATTACTTAAGTATTGAAAGAAGTTCCACCCTCTCATAAGGCATGTAGTGAGAAGAAGCGACGCTCATCTGTAAGTAATATTGAATAATTTTTTGTCTTGTTTCAGTAACTTCATACTATTTATTTGTACAAATATTTTTTAACGTTATTACTTTCTATGGTTTGTGTTTTATATATATGTAAAGGCTAAGGAACTGTCTGGAGGCCGCAAGAGGAAGAAGAACAAGGATTCGGTAACACCCCCTTTTTTTGGAGTTTTCCAATTCAACTATTAGCATTGCTTTGTATGAGAAAATATTTCTATGTTTGCAAAAATATTTCAGGAATGCACTGCTGCTGCACCGACACCATCCCCTGTTCCATCTCCATCTTCCTCGCTTTATCGAGCTTTGTGCTAATCCTCCTCTCCTATTCGAGCTCAATCTCCGGCTCCCTCACCTTCTGCAGCAGCATCTTCACATCCGTCACTGGTCCGAGCAACATCTCCTTCATGAGTTCTAGGTCGAGTAATTCTAGCTCTACCTCCATCTCCCCAAGTGTTGCTTCTACCTGCACCTACCCCAGTTTTGCCTCTACCTGCAGCTCTCTCATTGTTGCCAACTGCTGTGGCACCTTCTGTTGTGACTGAAGATAGGATTGATGATTATGCTTCTAGAGAAGAACATGCAAATAAGGTAAAGTTTCAAACTTCTTTTACTTCAGTAATTTTATTATTTGATAATTTTCATTTTTTATATTGTATGTTTTGTGTCAGCTTAGAACAGGAACTATTGATGATGATGTTATTTTATCTTGTGAAAAATCTGTGTCCCAATCTTCTGATGTTGTGGAGGAAAAGTTTGATTTCGGTGAATGTAAATCTATTATCGATGTTCTCAAAGATTTAGATGATGATCCAACTCAGAAGCAACTACGTGGTGAATCTGCAGAAGCAGAGCCTCAGGTTTCAGTAATTATCTTTTTTACTCAGTAAAATTTTCTATTTATTTTTTATTGTTGCATTATATGTTTCATATACATTATTTCTATTTTGATTTCAAGCAGACTGAAGACACCAGTGCACGTGTTGTCCCTGTTCTGTCCCAATCACAGTCGTCTGGGATCCGACATGGTAATTTTGATAGTCATGCACGGCATGCTGCTGCCAGTGTTGTGCGAGAGTTGAAAGAGGATAAATCTACCCCAGAGGACACTCAGGTTTTAGTAGTTACTTTAGTTTATTTAGTAAGTAGTTGTTTGTTGCCTGTTAAGTAATTGTATGTAGCCTTGTAGATTCAATAATTTTACTCAATAAATGCAGTCTCAGTGTTTCAGTAATTTTTTAGACATTTCAGTAGTTTTATCAGCATCGTGGCTTTTCAGTAACTTTGGATCCTTAGTTTTCAGTAATTTTTTGCAGCGTCGTAGGCGAGAATGTGGTCGTGTTGCCACACATAAGAAGAAAGATGTATGTATTGTCCACTTTTTTTGTTTCATATATTTCTTCAGCAAATATTTTTTAAGTATTCATGTATTTTATTATATCTTAGTAGTGCATGTTTATATTTACATTTTTTGGTTTGTAGTCTAAACAAGCTATTAGAGATCAAGATAAAGTGGTTATACCTGTTCGACACATTACTCGATCAAAGAAAACCGACAGCATGTCACTGAAATCATTGCAAAGCAACCAGGCTAGAGAAATTCGAAAGGAGAAGAAGAAAAAGAAGGAGGATGTTGATTTAGAAGATGAGTTGTGGAATGTTGCAATTTTCAATGATTTTACCCTCCCTGATTGTCTAGTTGTTAAACCGATATATATCAAATATTCTCGAGAACTGAGGTCTCCTTCTGGTTTTCATGCAAATCCTTTTGAAAGTGAAATGTGGCATCGTCTAGTTTCAAATCTCAATAAATTGTTAATTAATCTTCAGAAATGATTTGTTCAAAGACAAGTATGAAGACACTTTCAAAGTGTAAGTGTCTTTTTCACAGAACAATATTCATGCATGATTTGTTCACTATATTCTGTTATGTTTTTATAACATTTTATCTGATTATTTCTTTTGCTAAATTTTTTTAGGCAATGTTTTCTGAAATTCTCTGAGAAAATGCCCACACCTTCTCTGTTCAGTTGTTATGAATTCAGTGGAAGCAGTCTTGTTCGCTCCATTGGTGATAATGAAATAGTTGGGAATAACATTTTTTTTATTGTTTTTCCCTGTGCTTGATGTCAGATGATACAGAATATAGGCCTGCTGCTGCTGGCTTCAGAATAATTCTCCTGTCACAAATAGCGGTGAGAATATCTTTTTTTAACTTTGCTTTAGTAATTTCTTTGTTCAACAATTTTTTTAGTATGGTTTTATTTACTATGATGTGTCTATATCATTGCTTTCCGTAACATTGCTTTAAGTAATTTTAATTTGTTCAGTAACTTCTATTTAGTAATTTGCATTTTTATTCAGTAACTTTGCTTTAGTAATTTCCATTTGTTCAGTAAGTTTGATTCAGTAATTTCTATTTGTTCAGTAAGTTTTTTTTAGTAATTTCAATTTGTTCAGTAAGTTTTTGATTCAGTAATTTTCAGTTGTTCAGTAACTTTTTTATAATTGGTGTGCAGGTTCAATGATTGTTGAGGACTCTTTTGATCTTGATCGCCAAATTGGTTATTTGCAACAACAGTACACTGTTGATGAAGTGATAAATGCCACTGTTGTAAGTTATTTTTCTTACTCTTTGTAATATAATATATAATTCAGTGCTATTTTCTTACTCTTTTGTTTCTCTGTCATCCCTGATTTGATTTACTTTATATTTTTTTATTTTTATAGGTGTTTGTACCTGTCCAGAGTGGCACTCACTGGTTTGTGTACTGCATGAACACTCTCTATGATCAAATTGATATCTTGGACTCTCTATCATGGGGACAGGAGTCTGACAAGCACATGTATCATGCCAAGTTTTGTGAACGATTACGATCTCGGCTTAATACTCTTTTGCAGAGGTTCACAGATTCCAAATTTCTAGACATCAAGGAGTGGAGTATGCCATATGTTCCTCTGGCTTATCAAAACATTGGTAATGATTGTTTATTCTTCTGCTTGAAGCTTTTTAAACATTATGATCCTCAAATTCGTGGACTTGATGCTGTTGTTGAAACAGTTAAGTGTTCCTATTTCACCTATTTGACTCTTTTTTTTTAACATGTTCTGTTGTTATTAATTTATTACCATTTGTGCAGAGCCGGGGCTGCAAGTATAGGGCATAATACCTGCACTACCTCATGTTCCACAAGTTGAATGAAGCTCCATAGCCCTTTGCAAAGCACATTGAGGAGTATTTTTCAAGTTGCACGAGAGGAGATTCTTAAGGGTAGGATTCTTTAGAATCAGTTGCACAAATGAAAACATTTTGTGTACTTTGTCTTTCGTTGTGTAGGAGAATCTTTTGTCTTAGATTCCACAAACATTATGTCTACTGAATGCAATGTTACTTATGTGATGTTCAGTAATTTTATGACAATGTTTAGTTATTTTCTGTATGTAATGTGGGTTTATTCCAGTAATGTGAGTTTGTAAATGATGTTCAGTAATTCTCTGACAATGTTAAGTAACTTTTTGAATGAAATGTGGCTTTATTCTAGTATTTTCACAATGTGTCAGCTATTCTGAAAAGAAGCACTTTAATTACCTAAGGTTCGGTAATTTTTCCTAAGGTTTGAGACTATCCAGTAATTGTTTTCTAAGGTTTAGTAATGTTCAGTAATTTTGTAGCTGTTGTTCACAATGTGGCAGCCATTCTGAATCGAAGCACTTTAATATTCTATGTACATAATCGAAAAGATTAACTACGAAATATAGAGGAATATATGTACTGTTTTATATTCAGGTTCAGTAAATCTTAATAAACACTCAGTAATTTTTCATGGGCATAAGTTAAAAAGCAGATTCAAATGAAATGAACCAATAAGTAACTTTGTTGTAAATATCAATTACATGTCTATGTTTAATAATTCACACTCTATGTTTTGCAATGCCTTGTTTTTATTACAATGTGTCACGTATTCAGTAATTATCTATAACCTTTAGTAATATCTGTATCATCACCTTGGTTTGCATACATGTCTGTACAAATTACGTGCATCAGAGAGTAACAATTTCATCACACGTCAGATAGTGATTCGTTATCATCAAATTCTTCACATTCTTCACTTGTTGATGTCCCATCTGAAATATATTCTGCATTACGTGATGTTCTTGTTCCAACAGTACCTCCATCACGTCCAGTCTTCAAAGAACTTCTACTTCTACTCAGTGAATATTTACAATAATGCAGAAATTTGTTTCAGTAAACATTGAACCGTAATTATTTTTCCCTTTCAGCAGTTTTTTCAGTAAACATTGAATGAATGATATTGGTATAGAATTACAACGGTTCCTCTGTGTCAATTCCATGATTAAGTTGAGCATCTTTAGGCCCTTCTCCATTCTCATTTCTTCTCTTGTTTGCCATTCCACGACCAGTTCCACTTGGCCTTCCTCTTGGTCTTTTAGTGACACCTCTTGCAGCCTTCATTTGAGCTCTGTCACAAGTGGCTGCATTGTGCCCTGTGTCAAACAGACCACATTTGCCGCACCTTCTTCGCTTTTTTCTTTTTTCACGTGGGAAATGAGGTTGAGTAATTCCTTCTATTTCTATCCCTCTCTTTCTGCTGCCTTTTGTGGTTGACACTGGTGGTGCAGATGCTGATACATTTGCTTCTTCATGTTCAATATTTTTTGCATTGCTGTGTGGTTTAGGGGATGTGTTTGTGTCTCCTGGACCAGGTGCGCTTGTAAGACCTATATCTGATGGTATTGCATCTAATACTGTAATTGCATTCCTGATTATAGCTTTTGCCTTATCCATTGCTTGTTTAGTAATGCTTCTATTACAATACAGTTCATATGAACTTCAATAATTTCTAAAAGAGTTTCAAATCCATACCTGTGAGGACCTTATGGCAGACCTTTGTAACTTGAAAAGGTCTAAAAGTATGGATTTGGTTCGATGAGCTTTTATGTCACCATCTGGCCCGAAAAATATCTTGTCGTGCCTGTCAAATAATATATCTTAACATGGTTGTCTTGTATAGTGCTTCAAGATATATCTTAAAGGTATGCGCCCACACAAAGGTGTGTGAACATGCATACCAAATGGGGGCAAAGAAGCCCTGCTTCATAATCTATGTTAATAACAGGAGCAAATCTTTATGTTTTTGTATGGTTACTAGAAGCAATGAATTTTTTACAAACCTGTGTGCTCTCAGGTCATGCACCCATAGCTGAATATAGCTTTTTCAGGGGCATCTTCATTGCATATCGCTTTAACTTTGAAGGCGTGCTAGAGCTATGGGAAGTCAGTCTCCATCTTTAGATGTTCGACAAAGTAGTAGCCGCTCCGTTCTATGTTTTCGTGCACTTCGAAATTTGTGCTTGACTTCATGGTGTTTTTAAATCTGTTGTACATATTTGTTGCGTACACCTTGCTTAGCTCTATTTCATAGCCATAGTATGTTGAAGTTATTGGTTCTGACTGTAGGTAGAAAAGGCTGATGTCAGTAATTCTATTTTGAAGAAATGCGTTGTTTTACAAAAAAACAGCATAGCCATACCTGTGAGTGGTACTTTTCTCTCATTTCATTTTCCCTAGTGTGATCAAGTACATCGAGGAACTTTTTTTACAAATTCATGGATTAGCGTTGAGTTGTCTAGTATCCGCTTTTCACTGTCCAGTTTACATTTTCACTCCGTTGTGTAGATTGGATGGTGCCGCAAAAAATTTCTTTGAAGTAAGCACCAATTCACATTTTCCTTTCACTATAAAACTTTTGTATTGTTATCCTCTTTTTCAAGTTGAATTCCTGCTCCATCAATCTCCATGCAGCTTCAAACTCTGCTAGATTTAGTGGGTGGTTAATTACTGATGTAAGCCTGTCCTTTAGCTTCGGTTGCTGATCATACATTTGGCTCAAAGGGTTCTTGTACTTTTTGAGCATGTGCCACCGGTAAAATCTGTGAAATGTATTAAAGAATATGCTGCTTATCGCCTTCTCTATGGCATTATCTTGATCTGTAGCATACAGAAATAAGCTTTTGAGTATGATCAAATACATCACCTGCAGTAACTACTGTTATATATTTCAGTAATTACTTATTCTCTAGACTGGTGAAATAGATAAACTTCAGTAAATACTTATTCATATTATATTCAGTAACTACTTCTCAATAGTGTTCAGTAATTTATTTTGAGCATAACTATTCGAAATACAACTAGTAGTTTTCTTACCTGTGAAAATTGTTATGAGATCTTTATTGTTCATACACACTCTCAACTGCTAGAATACCCATTCGAATGTATCCGAGCGTTCATCCCTTACCAATGCTTGTGTGAACACTATATTTTGTAGTTGATTGTTACATCCGACAAACATGGCCAGTGGCATGGAGTACCTATTGATTCTGTATGTTGTGTCAAATGTAACGACATCACCATAATCTGAAAAAAAAAGTCATTCATGAGTCACTTTTTTTAAATTATGATATTCTATTGATAGTTAGTTTTTGTTACCTTTATAGTTTCCTTGTTGGATAGCATGACTCCAAAACATATTTCTGACCACATTTTTACTGTCAACTTGAAACTTGTAAAAGAATTGTGGGTTGTTTCTTTTGCATTCATCGAAGAATTCTAGTAGCTTTGGGATATCGTCTTCCACCTTAGTGCAAGCAAGTGTGGCTCTTCTGCAACCAAAACAGCACAGCAACAAAATAATATCAGTAATTACTTTGTATAGTTCAGTAATTACTTCGAAGGTTCTGTATTATTTTCCTAAGGTTCGGTAATGATCAGTAATTATTTTATAACGTTTGGTAATTTTCAGTAAGTATTTCGCAAGGTTCAGTAATTTCCTGACTTGTTTTAAATCTCTCTCAGACATAATTAAGTTCTCTGATCCTCCTACTGATTCTCGAAGCACATTCATCATGTTAACATGTTTTAAATTTGCCCTGTGCTATTCTTCATCTAAGGTGAAAAATAGCTTATTCTTCACTCGGATCCAACCGTGCACCTCCGACCGTGTCC
>BCLG01000380.1:100888-120179 GCA_001602295.1 Zoysia matrella | reverse complement strand
AAATTTTAACCATTTTCATCTTCTTAATAGGATCTATTTGAGAAGAAAAAAATCTTCTTGATAGGATCATCTTGAGTTGATCCTAGATGAAACTCTTTTGACATAAATCATAATATTGTGAGCTGGACTGATGACAGGAGTTGTATCGATTACACTTGCTTACAATAGGGTTTGTTCAAAATGATCTATAAGTTATATTTAAGTTTACACCATTCTCTAAAAAATAATCAGTTTCTTCTTATCTTGACTCTCTCCTACCATTGCAATTCACAAGATCCGGTAACACTCAGCTTCACGGTAAAGCGATAATGATAACCAGCACAATCATTGTAGTTCTGTTTAGCACTATGGTAAGTCATCCTATCTCAACATATTTCTAATCCAATGGATCCATTTATCATGTAGTCAAGCTCTCACCATTGAGCTAACTAAAAAATTTCCAGTTCAAATGCCAAATCACATTAGGAGGTGTCATGTTAATTAAATTTAGAGGCTTCTGGTTGTGATTTGTGAATAGTTCCCCTTCTATCAAAACACTGATTGATAGATGAGATTATGTTTTAATAGCTTGTAATAGTGTTCTTTTTCTTTTTTGAGACGATAGCTATACAATATAAATTAAATTTGAAATGCAATAAATAGGACTAGCCAAATATTTGCTACTTGGTAATAGAATGGTATGCTTCTTAGGAAGTTATCTTTTACAACTTTGAAGAAGGATGAAAGATTATGGTATGCTTCTTATGCAGTAGAAAATGTTTGAACACTCTGCACATTTGTCTCTTAATTGTACTACTTATTTTCACTCATTGCACTTTGAATTGAATTTTTTTTTAAAAAAATTACATTCATAGAAATAGGGGTAATCCAATTTGCGTTAGTGGCCAAAAGAGATGGCGCAGTTGCTGCGCCCATTTTTCTAGTTTTAATTTATAGTTTGAAGCAATGACATAAGTTGGCAATGAACAATTTGTTTTACATTTGTAATGTAGGACGTGTAAATATTTATTTCCTGTAGCTTATTAGGTATTAAGACGCGTTATTATGCATGTATCATGTCATATATCAATGCACTTATTCTAGCCAGTAGCTGAGGGGATTGATACACTTGGTCTTGCTTGTAGCATATGGAGGATGTGTACAATTGTATAGTTCATATTGGAGGGGATTAAGTATACATGCCCAGGAGCAGCAAGTGGCAGGAACTACGGTTCCTTAATCTGCAGAGCTCGGAGGCCACGCGACAGAGCACGAGACCCCCGAGGCCGAGCATGATGACTCCCGGCGCCGAGCTCGGAGGCCGCGCGGAGGAGCACAATGACGCTGACGCCGAGCTTGGAGGCCGCGCGGCGGAGCACGACGACTCCCGGCGCCGAGCTCGGAGGCCGCCCGGAGGAACACAATGACGCTGACGCCGAGCTTGGAGGCCGGGCAGCGGAGCACGACGACTCCCGGCGCCGAGCTCGGAGGCCGCGCGGTGGGCGAGCACGGCGCGGGCGCGGGGAGCCGACGGTCCAACTGCCGAACGCATGGCGGGTGAGGCCGGGCGAGCGCAGCGTGGGCACGAGCGTGGGTGCGGCTGGGCGAGTGCGGCGTCGGCGCAGGCAGTGGGCACGACAAAGACGATGGCGCGCCAATTTCGTTTTCTTTTTCCCATTCCTTTGTTACCGTTGCAAGTAGTAGTATGAACCAAACAAAATTTGTATTTATCCATTCCCATTACTATTACGGGTGTATTATAACTACGTTACCATTTACGATTACAATGTTGATCCAAACACCATATAGGTTGCTCAATATGCATCAAGCATCACCAATGAAGCTGAGGCACCATGGGATAGGTTGTGGCTTTCAAAAATGGAAAAAAAAAGTATTTACTCCCTCAAACAATTGGATTTATCTGTTTAATCGGCTAAACAAATTCAGTTAAATTTTGTACGATCAAATGGATGAACCAAATTATTCGGTAGAGCAAAATAGAGTTTATTCAAAAATAAAGGTAGGGACAGTTACTCTGTATAGTTGTTCTTTGAAACCTCGGTAATGACACTTTTTAATAATCCAAAATATTTAAGATGCACAGGATTTGTAACATACATATATTTCCACAGAACATCCGCCAAGTTGAACTGCTCTTTTCCGTTTCCTTCTTCCTGGTCGTAAGGATAAGAATTTTATTTAAAAATAATCTGAAGTCACTGTCCTGAGGACAGCAATACAAGAGCGATGGAGTACAATCACCTCCTTGTCATAAGTATCAAAGTAACATGGACACAAAGTCACAAACCGTTTCATTCTGTCATGTGAATATGGCTAGGAAGGTGAAAATTGGACAAAAGGCATAATCTAATTCCAGGCATGAGTGAAGGAGCTTTGTTTGCAAAACATCTTGTTTTCCCAAGCCTCGCTACGGAATTGAATTTCTTCTTCATATGAGACCGCGCAAAATATAGCCACCGAAGTTATAATGGTTTGAAGAATAGGACGGAAACCCTGAAAGCCTGTGAACTTTGTGACTGCCTCTCTTACAGATATATCGTTGCGTATGTACGTAGTGTATATATTTTTTGAAACCGTGTATGTACATAATATAGAAAAGGAAAAGAAGGGTGTCTTCTGTCTGAGAGTAGGGCTATTCTGTAATCTGTGTGAGGGATACTGACGCAAGGGCACAGGTATCAACCGATCCTAGTGATTGCGTCCAGGGACACGGCCAGGACCAGGTTCTCTTTGCTAGAAACGCGCTTCATGCCCTTCAAGCTCTGCGGCCGCGGTGCCTGCTTGTCCAGCTTCTCCTGCCTCCAGCTGCAGCATCAGCACGTCGAAGATCTAACGTTAGCTCCGTTGCTGGCGCAGGTTGCAAGGAAACAAAGCAGAAACATGCCACCACAAGACCTGATTATAAATCACCTGGTGAACGCGGCGCCGGCCTCCACCGTCTTCGCTCCGCCCTTCTTGACCTCCTGCTTCTCCAACGTCGATGTGCACTGCCCCATGCTCCGCTTCGCTGCCTTTGCTTAATTTGCTTGCTGCTGCTTGCGGGCTCCGCAATCTGCACTGTGGAGGTAGTATTGTTGGCATGGGTACATATATTGGTTTCGGCACAGCCCGGTCAAATTTTCGCCGGTATAAAAATTGCAAGCGGCAGAGAGGCACCAAAAGTGCAGTCCCGGAGTATTTTTCCTTCAGTATTCATGGTTGGTTGTGGTGTATCTAAATTAAAATGGTGGTGGTCCTACGAAGATTACGGAAATTTGACTTTTGGTGTAACAATTTTAGTGATAACTGTAAATCACTGAAAAGTGATACACTAACATTTCTATCATTCTCTGTTTCAATTTATCAAGATTATTTTGTGTACATTGCAAGCTAATTTGGGTGCTTTTGCGTGAGTACCTTATGGTTTGGTGCGTCATAAGGATGACCTATAGCTGCATGTTGACAGCTAAGAAAAGTACACTGTCCAGTGCAAGTAGGCAGTTGTCTTGTTACATGTCGGCATCATTGTCGTTGTCAGCTAATTCATCTACTCAGTCTTGTCAAAAACACATCTGATCGGAGCTGTTGCAAAAGTTGGGAGAGAGTTTTATATATACCGGATTAATTCGTAACCAAAAGGTTCACACAAACATAGATCAATTGTCGTCCACATGTTTGTCCGTGACAATTGTTGACCGCAAATATATCCATGTTTTCTTGAAAAAAGTTTCGCACTATCAAGCTGCAACAAATTAAGTTAATTGTTCCCTGCGACATGTACTAAACAACTAGTCACCTTGAGAAGGGTACGGCATGATTCATGCAGTGTTCGGTAAGTATTATTAGTTCTGATCCTTCGGTTGATCAGCGAGCTGTGTACGACTAAAGAGGTCATGTGGATTTACGATAAGAAATGCCAACGTTTCATTCGACTAATCACGTGAATTCATGATAAGATGTTATGTGAATTCACGATAGGAACAGCTCCGTGGAACTGGAACTCTTTAAAGTTGCACAATCTCAAAGCAGTCTAAACGAATTTTAAAGTTTTTAATCCAGGGGACTCGTCCCGATTCATAATTCAGCCCAGCCAGACTCATAGAAAGTAAAAATGAAAAATCAGATTGAAAACAAATAAGTCGTCGTCCTCCTCCTCGCGTCCCAGCTCGGTGGAAAAGAGAAGAAATTTCATGGGACGTTTTTCTTAAAAAAATATTATCTTTTTATCAAAAATACAGAAATAATACTCGAATTGAAGAAATTACAGAAATAATACTATGTCGAACAATCAAAATGCGGCTTCAATGAAATCATACGGTTGCAGAAGCGAATTTAGGTAAGTCGCTAGTTGAATATGCAAATTAAGAGAAGTCGCACATTCAACATGCGACAATAGTTATAATATATTATTTTAACTAAAGTCACATATTCAACATTTGATAACAGCTTAAAATATTTTTTTTCAATATGCAAAAATTGTTTTAATTTATTTACAGAAAGATCTTATATCTTTGATCATATATGGATTTTATCATAAGTTAAATCTCTTCCAACAGCTCCCAAAAACCTCACAAACTTGTTTATCCTCCAAAAAGCCTCCTAAACCTAGGTACATCTAAAAAACTTTTTGGGTTCCCAATACTAGTTCGTGTGCAGCTAACATATGGGAGTATGGGACTGAGCATTGGCTCGATTTGAATTTGAACTATATTGGAAAATATTTAGGGGAGATGTTAGAGGAGTTAATTAAATTAATCTCTAAAAATTTCTTGGCTAACAAAAAGAGTATCTTTTACAGTGATTTTTTAAAGGAATTATTGAACATGCTCCAGCTAAAACCTTTTGTTTAGGTAAATGACCAATTTTCAAGTAAACTAACATCCAACAGACTCTTCATCATGCTGGCTTTTCTAAAAAACTAGCTGAACTTCGGCCTGGAGCAAAAGTGTCAGCGTGACAGCCACCGTTCTGAGTTTATAGCCCCCATTGCTGTTGGCGTCCTCAAAAGAATCTTTTTCTGCCGTTGAACTAGTCAGTACACTGCAAACTACACCCTCCGATCCCATTTACTTATCATCTAGCCTTCTACTTTTTTAAAAAAAATACTTTTATAATCACTTTCCGATCTCTATATACGAAATCTAGAGACTAAATCGGTCTTTGCTGTGCCACGTCGACATAAATAGTCTCAGCTGTCCGATCTCGATGAAGTGCAATCACCATTTACTTATCATCGAGCGTTCACCGGTATGGTCTGTTGCGGGCGTCTCGTCAGCTCCTGTGGTTTATGGATATCTTTATTCCGGCCGCTAGCTAATAATGGTATAAGCAATTAAGGATACTTTATAAGATGATAGGTGATGGTTTATGGACATTTATTTTCCATGCCACTATTATTTGCAGTACTATACGCATCTGGGCTGATGAATTTTTTTGACGAGGTCGCATTTACCTTGCTTGCAAGCAACTAATTTTCGCCTCATCATGTTAGCTGCAAGCACAACGATTAGCTAAATGCGGATAGGAAAATTATTCATACTTATAAAACTATCTATGTCAAGAAATTGTTAATACGCACCTGATTTAACATGCTCGGTATTTTTGAGTGTTTGCATGTGTGCTTTTCTTGGGCATGGAGCTAGGAAGAGATGGCCGATGGACAAGCTCATCCCGCACACCCAAAGCAAAGGCATGATGGCCTTTAATTTACTTGTCGTACCTTCTGTATCTTATGGATGTATCAGGTGTTTAAGTCTTGTTCGATTCATGTGCGCTTGTAGAAAAATATAGTTCTAACAGATCGTGCATGCTTAAGCTCTAAAGTGGCAGAGTTACTACGGCTGAAGAAGTTAACAGGCCATAACATGTAGAGGAGTCAACTGCAATCCACACATTCAAACTGTCGGCACTGCCAAACGTTGCAGGAAAATAGATAGCGTTAGCGTTCAAGCTTGCAGAATCAGCATCCAGTTTTCACGCTAAGATCTCAGGGGCAGCTTGGTCTCCCTTGATTCGTTCGTTGCACAGATGTTTGACTGTTTTAATAATTGCTTATGAACAGTTCAGTCCAGTTCGAGTTCTGGCTGTATGACAGGTTAAAGGCATTCATCGATTTGCAATAAGCATTTTATTTTGCTAGAATAGTTGATGAAACAATAACTTCTGATGCAACACTCAGAAATTGGAATCACCGGTAGCTGTTTGCTGAGGCCGAGATAGAATACGTTGTCAGTTACTATCTTAGTAACATAGTAAGATTATCAATGTTCGCATGACTTCTTGATTAGATTATGTGTGATTCTTGAGCCACTTAATTGTTATCAAGGAGAAGATTAAGTAATATTGTGAATCAATTCTTATTGGCGTCTCATATTCAGGGAATGATATATTCTTTTATTTCTAGAGATGGATTGCTATATAGTAGAAAGAGATGCAGAACTTGCATTAGGACCACTATCTGATCTACCTTCAAGCAAAATAAAGACAGTAAACTTGCGATTCAAATTGTTTATGCTTGTATAGTTATCTGCAGAGTATGTTGAATCGAACAATAAGAATGTTAAAAGCAGGGTAAATCCTATATGAGTTTATTGAAAAAATGATGATGAATTGTTTTGGTCCACATGAGTTCAGACAAGGCAAAATTTCCCTCTTTCACAAAATGGGAATCCAATTCTACATCCTTTACTAGTTCCGAGCCAAAAAAAAATTCTCAAA
Organism: Zoysia matrella; assembly: GCA_001602295.1. Taxonomy (NCBI): domain Eukaryota; kingdom Viridiplantae; phylum Streptophyta; class Magnoliopsida; order Poales; family Poaceae; genus Zoysia; species Zoysia matrella. The sequence continues at coordinate 113,483 of BCLG01000380.1, read as the reverse complement.
CTGAGTTTCTACCATTTCAATTGATCTGAACCATCTAAACCAAGGTATCAATATTGTTAAAATTTACACCGTAAGGGCTCCCTCCTCTGGTTCAGCCACCTTAGGCTTTGGCTTCGGCTTCTCAACAACAATTGCCTGCGTGGTTAGCACCATTCCAGCAACTGAGGCAGCATTCTGGAGTGCACACCTAGTCACCTTAGCAGGGTCAATCACACCGGACTCGATCAGGTTTTCATGTGTCCGTCATCGCATTGTAACCCACTTCCCATTCACTCTCCTTGACCTTCTCAACGACCACTTCCCCTTCCACACCAGCGTTGTTGGCAATAAGTGAAGCGGGTGCTACCAGTGCCTGCAGAATATGAGGTCTTACTCCACGGAAATATATAGTTGTGACAAGAACTCGGAACCTCAAAATTAGGCACAGTTCAATACACAGCACAGTAAGATGTGTCAACGAAGTTACCTTTTGAATAGTGTCAGCACCAAGGCGCTCATCAGGGTCTTCAATTTTCTCTTTGATAGCAGGAACCATAGTAGATAGGTGCACATAAGCAGTACCACCTCCAGGAACAATGCCCTCCTCAATAGCAGCAAAAGTGGCATTCTTTGCATCCTCAATTCGTAGCTGGCGGTCTTCAAGCTGTGTCTCAGTTGCAGCTCCAACCTTTATAACAGCAACACCACCAGAAAGCTTTGCAATTCTCTCAGCTAATTTCTCGGAGTCATAAACTGAATCAGTTTCAGAAAGCTCCTTCTTTAGCTGTGGTACCCTTGCCTGGACCTCATCTTTGCTGGCTGCATCTGCTATGAGGGTCGTCGTAGTCTGATGTATTGTAACTTTCCTTGCTGTCCCAAGTTGATCTACAGTTGCATTCTCAACCAACAAACCAAGATCTTTTGCTAGGAATTCAGCCCCTGCAAGTGAGACATGGGATAAGCTTGAGAAACAAAAATGCCAGTATAATAAATATAAAAAAATCTTATGTGAACCAGTATAATAAATATAAAAAAAAACTGATGTGAAAACTAAGTGCCGGAGCTCTGAGAAAGTCGTTTGTCTGTTGAGGAATTTTATAGATTTCTGTAAACTAAAACATTATAAATGATGCAATCTACACCAAATAACTATGGTATGTTGTGGTAGAGGATCCACCGAGCGAGGACATGTTCTCGGGTGTTTTCGAGCACGGCTATATATGAAGTTAATCTTCCTCCAGTGAAAAAATTAATTTTTTTTCTGCTTACCCTCAAATAATTTTCTACTTGTCTTATATAAACAGCAAAACTAAACAAACCTTAAACCGATTAAAATAATCTAATTTTTTACAAACTTTAAATAATTTAATCTTTAAACTAACAAACTTTAACTAACTCGCTGCCGCTATTAGAATGGTACTCCCCTCCTGCAAAGACAGCTTGTTTTCGAGCTGTGACACTAATTCAGTCTTTTACATCTCAGCTTGAAAACTTAACTCTAATTATGTTACTACGCTTTTAATATCATGCCTACAATTTGAATGATGATACTGTAGATACAGTTCGAAACACGTTATTTAAAAGCGTATCTAAATCTAGTATGTTAAACTTGTTGAATTATAGTTGCATCACATGTAAACACGCTTTTAGACACGCTTTTGGGAGAATTATCTACCTCCACCGCGCCTGCTCTTCATCTCGCGGATGGTCTATCTCGGTCAAACCTCACCTCCTCCATGCCCCAGGTCACCCGTCCTCTTCTTGACGTCGGTTCGTGCCCCTCCTCAGTGTCTCCGAAACTACGTCGCCTCCTGCATCCGTCGCCTCCCCACCCCACCCCTGCTCCAGCCCTAGTTTCGAGTGAGTTCACCCACAAATCCCTTGTACCAATGTCCGCCGTCCGCAATGGTTCTGAACGAAGCCGGCACCAGAGAAGGACGACTTATACTTCTCGATCGCCAAGATCGTTCATTCTTCAGCGCCTACAGGCTACCGCTGTGCCGTCTCCCAGGAGCCTTTCTTCTGATTTTTGCTTTTCAATTTCTGTGATTTTGGCGAGATTCTTTGGGGATATAGATGCTAAGACATGGGAGAAGATATCTCGTTCATAGATTGATTTAATTCTTTCGCGAGCATCTTGTAATTTCTTTTTTTTTCTCCAAATTTCCCCATATTCTAGGGTTATGCAAAATTCCCAATTTGGTTCTTAAATCTCAATCTTTTTGGGGGGCTTTTGTTTATAACAATTTACCCATTAGGAGATGAAGCTGCAGCTCATTTCTTGTGATTTCTAGTCTTGGTTTGAGTGGTTTTCGAATTTGGTCTCAGGGTGCCCTGTTCGTACTCATCAGTTCGTGGAGCTCTGTTATATGAATGTGCTAGTTAACTGACCAGCTGGGCTTCATTGATTCGCAAGAAGAAAATTTTGGGCCTAGCTCTCCTCTAGGTTCTCTGTTGCAGCCACGGCAACCATTGCAGCAACTCGGTATTTCTTCTTTGTCCAGGCAAAACGGTTACCTGTCCGAACAGTGCACATCAATATCAGCATCTGGAGTATTCAGTAAGATCTTATCTGAATTTTCAGTGACTGCTAGTGCTGTTTTTAGCAGCAATAGAGCTCCTTGTTGGTTTACTTAATTCCATGCTATAATATTGCTAGCCAATTTTTGCATTTACTAATTCTCTAATGTCTACATTAGCTGATTCATTGCTTGCCTGTATGTTCTTGCGAAACATTAGTTTGTTCTCTTTGCTTCAGCAGGTCAATATCGATATGTGAGTGCAGGCTTTACTACCTAAGGTTACCCAACAACATGTGAGTCCATTTTGCTTATCCAGTGCAGCCTTGGATACATTCATAAGCTTTGCTAGTACTAGCTGAACATTTGTTTTAATAATAAAACAACAGCTGTTAGTTGCATTACTTCTTAATTTTTGTCGCAACTGTTGTGCTGCCAAGTTACATAACAATATTGATCTATATTTTCATTTGTTTTATGCAGAAATAATCATGCTATTTTGTTTACATAAATATTCTAGGCTAGAGCTGATAAATTTTTGGATCTTGTAATTTGTTCTAAAGAGTTGCAAAAATAGCTTCATGTTTACATCCCTTCGGGTTTACATGTATAACATAGCTTCTGATATTTGTTCAAAACCCCGATTAGTGTGATCTTCCATAATTTTGCTTATTATATATCACACAATCTATTCTTTGCATTTATTTTATTTGATTATTGCTTTACAGGATGATGGTGGAAAATGAAAAGTGGTTATCAGGATTATCCACCTCTTGGATTTGAAGAGAAGCTTATGCCTTGCTGGCAACTTTAGATATAGAGTTGGGCAAGCTAGATTTGTTCAAGAATCAATTCAATGTCTGGCAGCAGCCTCCTTGTTCATAACTTTCTAAAACCTCTGGCTCTTTCTGTAAATTCTTCTAATTAATGAAATTGGCACAAACTAGTGCCGGTTTCTTTTAAAAGATTGTACGCAGCACATCTTTTTATTTCATTGTTGGAGGGTGTATCATGTTACCAATGAAATGATGATTTTTTGCGTGAACAATGTAAATATGTAATAACAAAGATTTTTTGCATTTCAGGTTGTTTTTAAATCTTAAAAGTTGAACACATATTTTATTTTTTATTAATATACTAAATGCTTATGCATATAATAAGCGTACACTATAAAAGGTGAATAGTATCTACAGTTTTGACACACATACAACGCATCTAAAAAAGCATGTCTAATATGTAGATACGCATTTAGCGTCTCTAGGAAGCGTGTTATAACTGTTAGACATGCTTTACTCAAACGTATCTATAAATCTTGACACGGTGCATGAGGAAACGCTCTAGACATGTTTTACTAAAGCGTGTCTACAATCCCATAGAAATGAAATTAAGCGTCTCTATACTTAAAATAAAGCGAGGACTTGTAGTGAGGAGGTTGCCGCTTACCTAATGAAACCCATCCAAGCTAGAGCTGTAACTGTCCGAGAAGCATGTTATCAGTCTCGAAGGTGACATGCCCATGAGACCCAATCTACCCAGGTGCAGGTTGTAGTTTTTGTAAGAGATGAGGTCAACGCAGCTGCTCGCCTTGTCGGTGCTGCTGCTGCTACTCGCAGCAGGGCTGCTGGCGACGATCACGGTGTCGATGATGCGGTTGCCGCCTCGATACGCGTCTCTGGTTCTGCTGGCGCGCGTTGTTTGGGCCTTGTCGACGGCGTAGTACTTGTGAGAGTTAGCGTCTAGGAGCTAAAATAGTTGTGGATACGTGACTCCATGCTTCCTTCGTTGCTGCAGCCAGAGAAAGATGTGAGGCAGATGGCAGTGACGTCTTGATGGAGACATCCGAGATCGATCTGCACAGATCGCCCTGATGGTTGGAGAGACATCTGGAACGGTGGTGGTGTTGATTATTAGAGGTGACACCATAACCACGACGATTTCTGTCTTCGTGTGTGATGCCGACACCTCCATGTCGATCGGTGATGGCACTGCATGCGGCAGCGTGATCTGGCCCTTCTCTATTGCTGTAATGCGATGTTCAGCGTAACTTGCCTCTCGACAGATGTTCTCTATCACGACGATGAGGGGATCGAGCTTTAAAAACATTGTGGTGGTGGCCACAGGATCGATGGCCCCGGCCATTGAGGCGATGCACCGGTGTTGGTCTCTGGATACCAATTGTTATAATAGAGGAACTATCGGGCTGAGACACGTTTTCGGCCATAGCTACAGCTAAAGGTAATCTTCTCATTATGCAAAGATCAACTTTTTTTTCTGCTTACCTTCAATGGATCTCCTGCTTGTCTTATATAGACAGCAGGGCTAAACAAACCCTAAACCGACTAAAATAACCTAATCTTTAACTTAACAAATTCTATACAACCTAATTTTTAAACTAACAAATCTTAACTAACTGGCTGTCGCTATTGGACAGGGTGTTGTGGCGTCTACAACACGCCACAAGATGATACTATGTTGCTTAAATATTTTGTAGATTGCAATATAATAGCTTTCTAGCAAGTACTACAAGGATAATAGATAACTCAACTACTCTATCCACATTTAACAAAAATGATGAATAGCTGCATCAATTTTTTAACTGTGCAATCCTGGCATTTCCACGCAATCGATAAATGCAGTCACTTGACATTGTTTCACCTGATGCTAATCCAAACGATACAAGAAACTATGGGACATAAAATAAACTAAAGGGCCAATAATTATGTTTTAGAAATGTGACCTGTCACCTAGATAAATTATGCGGGGAATGAAGAAGAAGAAATATGTGAAATGATTTGATTTTCAGCAACATTCCTCTAAAAATGGATGACAGTCATGGCCCATGAGGTCATGAATAATTCGGTATGAATTCAGTAACAGAGAGCTACAAAAATTATTTGCCAATGTGAGGAAAGAATAAAGAAATATGTCAATGTAGAATGCAATATAAACCTGTCACAATGGCGATATCCTGAAGAACAGCCTTCCTCCGCTCACCAAAGCTTGGGGCTTTAATTGCTGCAACATTAAGGATTCCTCTAAGCTTGTTTACTACTAGGGTAGCCAAAGCTTCACCGGTAATGTCCTCAGCAATAATGAACAGCGGGGCTCTCAACTGGGTTGTCTTCTCCAAAAGAGGAATGATCTCCTTTTATGGTTGTGATCTTCTGGTCAGTAATGAGAACCTTAGCATTCTCAAATTCCACAATCGATTTTTCAAGGTTTGTCACAAATTGTGGGGAAATGTAACCACGGTCAATCTGCATTATTTGGGAAAACAAATGTAAGAGGTAGAATTTGTTACATCACGTGCCACATTATATGTGATAACATCAAATTACCCCAAAAAAAGAATACTTAAACCTTCTATCGATTACAAAAAAAAAAACAGGTTTACATGTTAAGTTTTTAACTAACCTCCATTCCTTCTTCAACCTCAACAGTAGTCTCGAAAGATGATGAAGATTCAATCGAAAGGACACCATCCGGGCCCACTTTGTCAATAGCATCGGCAATCATCGATCCAATAAAGTCGTCATTTCCAGCAGAGATAGAGGCAACAGCTGTCATACAAAATAAACTCCAAATTAGGTATGCTGCCTTCTGAAACTCTAGACCAAGAAGTAAAAGAATTTGAAACAAGCATAGTCTAATTTGAGGAACAATAACAAAGTCTTTTAATCCCAAACAAGTTGCGGTAGGCAGATGGTCTGGTTTGAAAATACAACAGTCACCTTTGATATCACCACCACCCTTGACTGGTCTCGCCTTCTTCTCCAGTTCCTCAATTATACCCTGCACGGTCTTGTCAATTCCTTTCTTAAGTGACACAGGGTTTGCACCTGAAGTTACACTAAGAAGGCCCAGCTTGATTATTTCATGAGCAAGAACAGAGGCAGTGGTAGCTCCATCCCCAGCAGAGTCATTGGTCTTGCTAGCAACCTATAGCCATTAAAAAAATGGACCGATGTGGCTCAGGAATTCAGAATATTGCAATAACATAATGACATATTATGCCTTAGTTGTAATAAAAATGCCACCTCACGGATCAATGCTGCTCCAGAATTTTCCATTGGATCATACAGCTCAATTGCACGGGGCAATAGTGACTCCATCATTTACAACTTTGGGGGCACCATACTCATCCAGCACAACATTCCTTCCTGCAAACACACCCCAGAGGCCTCAGATTGCTTAAGCTAGACTGAACTGTGAATTTTCCTTTCAAAACATTGTCACACACACCTCAATTTAAAATTCACAAAAATGCACTATAAAGAATAAAAATACTCCCTTCTTCCAAGAATACAAGAATTTCTGGGTTTAAACAAAGTCTAGATTTTATATCAATACCTCTAAAATAAATCATTTTAAATATAAAGAGTTACTGTGATATTTTATTGTACAACCAATCTAATAACATCATTTGTACTAGATCAAAATGTCAAGAATTTTCCACCATTGATGATCAAAATTAAAAGTGTTTATTTGTGACCAAACCCAAAAATGCTTATTTTCTTCGACAAGGAATATGTCCATATATGAAAACAATCAAAAAATAGGGCATAAAAAAAAGCAAATGTAGCTTTTAGCCTTTTAAGAACCAGATTCACTTGTAGCAAAATCACTGTTCATCCTTTACTAAAGCTGGTGATATCATTCTGGAACCAGGGGCAAGTTACACACAAATGCCAGTGCTGCATCATCGGAGACTGAATTGATCAATGCATATAGCAATTCTGGAGAAGCAATTAGTAAGCCTGTTATGGCTGCTATACTGCTGTCTAAAGTTACGGCATTGGCAAGCTTTTCGACTCCGGCCTGGAGCGCGGCCCGCGACTTCTGGTCGAAGGCGATTTCTTTCGCTTCGGCGCGCACCACAAACCGCTGCGTCCTGCTGTTCCTGGCGCCCTTTGATCTGCCCTGCTTGCAGCCAACAAGAACGTCAGGCAGTGAATTACCAGAGAGGACGGATTTTCTGACAAAAAAAAAACACAATTCACGGGACAAGAAAGGGCCCAAATTGGGCAATTCGGATGGTCTAAATTCTTTCCAAGAAACAACAATTATCAGGAACCACGAAACCGCATAGGGGAAGCAAGAAACTGCGCGAGAGATGATATACAAAGGCTGACCTGAGAGAGCGGGCGGAGGAGGGAGGCGGTAGAAATGGCGTTGCATGAGGCCATTCCGTGAGCGGGAGGGGGTGCCTGTGCTGGTGACTCAAGAAGATAAGGTGGAGGGAACAAAAAGGATTTGGAAGTACAGTAGCGAGGCTGGGTTTAGGGGTGAGCTTCTGCGGTTTTGTATCCGAGACAACAGAGTGACTATTTGGAGAAGACGGGTTGAGGGGCTTCCAGAACATTCATAATTTTGTTCTCGTTCACTCAAAAACGAATGGTTTCTAACTGAAAGTATGTAGAAATGTGAATAAAATATTGTTTCTACTCATTTTTCAAAATAGAAATGAACACTATGTAAAATTAAACCCTATAAATAAATTTAATCTTCCATAACGGTCCCAAGTATTATTACATTCTGTAAGGGGGTTTGAGACTTTTCGTATTTATTAAAGTGGCATACAAACAATAAACAACAACTCGAATGGTTTTGCTAAGAACTCATGAGTTCAAAACATTACTATATTCAAGTAGTATTGAAAGTAAAGAATAAAATTTTGCCACTTAAGATATCATATATAAAACGAGAAACTGAAAGAATCCAAAGTGTTACACTAGATTTTGTAAATACAAATTTCGATGATATCTACATATATGTTAGGATCAGTTTTATCATATATGTAGGATAATTAAGTGATAATAAGTTTTATATCGATAAACAAAAAATAAATACCAGAATTTTGAAAACCAATGGGAGGAGAAAACTTTAGTTTATATCACAGGCAATCAACTGCCTATAACACGACCTTCTATGCTTCATTTTTAATTTACTAGTTGATTTGATTGATCTTCTTTTCCTTGAGCAGCATTCATGAGCAATAAAACAACAAAAGCAATATGCGTGAGTATATAAAGTACTCACAAAGTGTAGAAAAACATGACATGGGTTCCATGAGCAAGAAATGCTACTCAAAGTTTAATGCACTAATAGACTATTTAATTACTAAGGGTATGTTTGGTTGAGCTGTAAGCTGTGAAAAAGCTGTTGTGAGCTGTGAGTGTTGAAAAGCTGATATAAAATATAAGCTGTGAAAAAGCTAAAAGCCGTTTGGCTTAGAGCAGCTGTGAGGTTGTAAAACTGCAATACAATTTATATGTAAATTATATACATATATAATTATAATATATATTCTATACATTACAAATATAATATAATATATAATATAATTATAATATATATATATAAATCAGCGCCCACACCGGATAAAAGCAAGTCCAAACCTGCTTTTGTATTTGTAATAGAAGAAAGCTACTTTCTCGAAAGAACTTTTATAAAAGTTCACCTCTTTAATTGAGCTAAGCAAAAGCCAAAAGCCACCCCAACCAAAGAGACCCTAAGCAACCTATTTACTAAGTTTAAACTTCCACAACAAAAGAAGTATCAAGGAGACCTCATCAGATTCTATCTGACTACTAAGCTCACCAGGATACCAACATTTGGTTACAAATTCATCAGGTCCCACCTGACGACCAAGACATGGCCAACTAGAACCAATCAACCCATACAATTGAACTAATTGTGAAGCACTTCATGCTGATCTTGATAGTGAGCATGGCTATCATGACATACAAATCGTGATTAGATCCCCTGTTGTCAGTGGACTAAAATCTTCTTTATGCCAGTATCCGTCCATACATTACACACTTCCTTTGGTGTGAGGTCAGAAAATCACTGCAAAACCTTTACAAGGTGTCACTTAGTCAATATACACCCGTTAAGGTTTCATTGCCACAATATCCATAGAGTCTATTTTCTCTCCGCCGCAGAAGCCACCTCTTGCACCACTACACTGCTACATGGTGCATATCAAACTAAGCTCAACCAATTAGTCGGTGAGGCCTACCCATATAAGCCTTATAGTTACGCTGTAAAACTAGGTTATATGATTCACGAACCAGTCCTTATAATTGTAACACCTTAGCCCAAGCATGTAGATGTAGTTGTACGGCGTGGTTTGGGCCTTAATGGCCCATAATTGAAGTGGAGAGGTGGGATTAGTCTCACCTTGGTTGTGTAAGGAGGTGAAGACCAGTTTATAACTCCCGTTGTTCCAACTATAGCACCTCTGGATTAACCTTTTTACACAAAGCGAGGCCGAAAGCGTAAACGGGGTGCTATAAATGAATATGCGAGCCCGCTTCACGTGGGAGCTGAGCGGTAAGCGGACTTTGGATACGAGGTGTTACAAAAATCTACAACAGGCACTAGCACATACCATAAAGACCAAACAACAACCTACAACATCATACCATATAGTATCAATCCTGCTCAGATTCTCAATACACTAAGTCATTACTATTTTATTTAGCATGAACATAAATATACCAATAATCAACTTTAGTATTATAAGTTTTCTCAAAAACCCTGCTATGACAACAAGGCTAAGCATTAAAAACAACCTACCACCACACCTATATGCCACAAACCGGTTTCAAAGAAAATGAGGAAAATTCTAGTAAACCCTACATAAGATTTCAATTTAAGACTAGCATGCAATTCCTAAATTTCTATGTCATCCTAATAGATACAGTGTGGTCAAGGACACTTGCCTCAAAATGTTGCTGAGTGGTCTTCAAGCTTTGCTTCATATCCTTGTTGATTTCGACTTGTATTCTTCACTTCACGAGATTACTAACAATTAAATAAGCAAGCAAACAAAACTTAGAATCATATGAAACATTGAAGGGTCATTATAGAGTGCTAACAAAGTTTTTAAAACTCACCAAGTTTATGGAACAGGAATGTTCAACACATTAGTTGATAACAAGCAGTGACGATGGCTACATGTCTTTTTGTCCACAAACAACACTACAAAGACATGTACGTTTCCGATGATTCACTACAAGATTCAAGGAAATCTTTGAACAGAAACGTGTCTAACTATGTGAAACATAATAGACACATTATGATTTGGATAAGATTTAACATGAAAGGAGATCAATTGGTTGAATCAGGATTAGGTCCTGAAAAACAAATTGCGTTTCTGGAAGCACCATAGGAATTTTGGAGAATCCTTTGGTGGTTTAGAAGGGTACTCTCTAGAACACAACATGATGTAAGATTCTCATCAAGGGATGGTCAAAATTGAGAGAAACAAGGGAGAGATTAGCGATTTACTTGATGGACCCATTCAGAACAAGGAGCAACAGCCATTGTGATGGAGATGCTAGAAGATACAGAGCTCCAATTGCCCTGATTTTTTATAGGTTGTAGAGGACATCAAGGTGCACCTCCTGGCAAAATATAGTAGAATTTTGTTGGATGGATCACCGGAAATGTGAACGGGAATTAGAGGTGTCACATCTGCTCGTGAGTTGCCTGGAAAGAGAGGAATGTGAGAGGGTTGGGAGGAAGTGGGGAGAGCGTCGGGAAGATAGAAAGGGTGGGAATGGTGAGGAAGATGAAGGGAAAGAGATATTGTGGGAGTTTAATGGTCATTTCTTTGGTTTTGAGTGCTTGAGGAATATGAATGGAGGAAACTATTCACATCCCAAAATGTAAATTTTTGGGTGTGACACAAAGCCTCGAAAAAATAAAACACAACTAAATTGAAACATGGAAGGACCATAGCCTTAAAAAATCAGCAATGCATAGTATATATCACAATCAAGAATCAAAAACTTGAAAACATTATCTTAAAGACACATGTCCCTTTGCTGGATAGCATTGTAGAGGTCAAAGTTTTCCATGAACTTAAACATTATTGTGACATAACCACTAAAAAAGAAGTTTCAAGTTTCTTGGTGTTTTTCACTCTTACTTTTGAAGTTGCAACTCCCTAAGGTGATATATAATGCATAATTACCAATTTGGTCACTATATAAATGTGTGTACGGTATAGTTCAAGATTCTCTAAGAATAAGAAACATTTTAGTTTCTTTCCTTAAAATGTTCATAGTGATGTTGAAATAGAATCACATCTATAACTGTTTGAACAATTTTTCTGATTTGCATTTAATAAAGAGAGGAGGGTGACTGAAATGACCCATATACCTTTGAACTGGGCTACAACTATTTCAACCCATTTAGACCATTGCCTAAGAACCTATTCTTTGTTTTCCCTTCATCCTCCCCTTGCTCAACATAACCTATCATCAATCCCCAACATCCCCAAGCTTCGATTCAGTGCCTATAGGACACAACAAGGCTAATGAACAAGTAGAATGGGATGCAGGAATAAAGAAATGTTTCTCCAGTGAAGCACAGGTTAGCCGTTTCGCATTTAAGGCCAGAAAAAGGAAAATGATTAACACCAATTTTTGCTCAAAATATTTTGCTTCGGATGCGTTTGACATGTCAATTGAGTCTCACTATAAATAGAAACATTTCGAGCTGTCACACGCACTCTAAGTACACATCAATTTGATGTTTATCCTCCCTCACTCATGCTCTCTCAATTATTTATTTCCGGTTGTAGATGAAGAACTTGCTCTATGATCCTTCTCGGTGGTACCAAGCCATAACAAGCTTTTGAAACAAATTGCAAAGTAAAAAAGAAAATATTGGGAAAATAATTCAAATTTTTACAGGTGAAATGAATTTTTTCTAGTATGACACTTCACTTTGAACAGAAAACTTGAAATAGAAATAAAATTTTCTAAATATCACACAGTTGTTAATTTAGAAACACAATGATTTGTGTTTGGTGGCACTACTAATAGATACTCCCTCCGTTCCAAAACATAAGAATTTCTAAACTTGCTCAAAGTCAAACTTTTTTGACTTTGACCATTAATAATATATTATTGATAATATTTTATGAGCAATGCAACATCTACGTACAACATCTTATGAAATTGTTAAAAATGGCTCACACGAGGGAGGAAGGGAAAGTAAGAGAGGCAATGTCTAGTTCATAGGAGGTTTGTAAGATCAGTTCGTAGGTCTAGCATTTCTCATATTTTATCATTTACTAATTA
>BCLG01000380.1:87573-100480 GCA_001602295.1 Zoysia matrella | reverse complement strand
TGCAGATCCCAGTGTACTGGGCGCTCTTCGCCTCGCACATCCTTGCGTGCTCCGCCGCCGTGGTCACCTCTGAAACGCACATAGAAGAAATGTATTGGTATTTGAATTAACTGCAAAAACAAAATCTTTAGAAACATCTACGGTATTTCATTTTGTATTGTCACTGAAAGCACGGAAAAATGAATGCCTCTCTCTCAACACTATTGTCTCTGTTTTTAAATTGGTACGGTGCAGGCAACAGCTTTAGTTTATTTGAAACGAAAATTGCTGTCTAAATGACAAATACTTAAAAATAAATGGATCGCAGAGTAATCTATCCCTATGACCTCATACAGTCATACCTGTAGCCACAACAACGAGCAAGAGGAGGAGGGCAGCAGCCGGGAAGAACTTGCGGGAGGACTCCATGCGTATATCCTTGTTATCTTGGCGTCCTATACACTTTTTCGTGGTGATTCGAGCAGAATGGAGGATTATTGCTGTGACCGTGCAGTCTATCCTGTTTTTATAGTGGCATTTAAAATGGCAAACGGCAGCGGCAGGACCTGTCATCCCCACAACTGGCTGCAGTATATTTGACAAGCTATTTAAGCGGTAAACCGTCAGCTGCAATGCTAAATATATAATGAGATATTATTGTTAGACCTAAAAAAATAAGTTATGCTTCAGAAGTACTCAGGGAAAATAAGGTCATTTCTCTTTCTAGTAAAGACAATAATAGAAAATCAAAACGATCTTTTTTGTGCAAATTGATCCTTAGGTTCACTCAGTCACTTCGAAACTTAGTTAACCTAATCCGTTATTTTGAAAACTAATCCATTTGATTAAATATAAGAGGTTCAGAGGTAAGTATAAGGATCTTCAATTATCACATCTAAAGCCGGAGTGCACGTTGGTTCAATTCTCACATGTTCTTTTTTTTAAAGACTAGTCTCCGTACCTGTGCTAACATTACGGTCTAAAGAAAAATATTTACTAAAAAAATAATATATTAATATTAAAATTTGAAGTTTCTTATTCTTCACCATTAATATTAATATTAACCAAAATGAATTTATTTTGTTTTTTAATAATTTTTTTATCTCATATATTTGTTTCGGGTAGTAACAATTGTGTGGGTCTAAAATTTGGGAGATCTAGAAAAAAAAATCATCTTTTAGCCTTGTAAGAGGTGTCTGTGGAGAGATTTTATCCGTTAAATTTATAAAAAGGAACAATGTGCATTTTTCTATATGCAAATAATCTAACCTATCTATATTGAGGATGTTTTATCAGGTATAGGTAGAAAAGAAAAACTATGCTTTTTAAATAGTAGATGTAGATGTCATGTATAGAGAAATTGTTTTTTTATTATCTTTACCAGATTTGTGATTTCGCATACATGAAGCAGTTCCCTAAAATATATCTTTAGGCCTCATTTAGTAGGGCTTCTCTGTCGGCTTCAGATCTATGAAGCCATACCAAATAGGCAAACGTGAAGCTGAATTTCCTTTTTTATAGGAAGGAGCCGCAGGGTGAAGCGGGAGCCCTAAAAATAGAACGTTATGTCGGGGTTCGGCTAGAGAAAAGTAGAACGTTGAATGGGGCACTAACGAACAAAGTTTTTGAATTGAAAAATACAAGGGTAACATGCAGATTTAACTATATTATCCACTGTAAAAAATAGAAGAAGCCAGAGGAGAAGCCCTTTTAAAACTATTTTTAAAAAAGCTAGAGCTATAGAAATCTATTTTTCAAAAAAGTCAGAGCCAGAGCTGTTTTTAGAGGACTTAAAATAAAAGTTCTGCCAATAGTGCCCTAATTTTTTATTAAGTTCTGAATCTATGCACTTGGTTTCTTAATATTCAAAGTTCATATTCACTCATGTAATGATTCTAGTTAATTGTGAAAATAAAAATTATAAAACTCAAAATCAGCATGTCGCATCGCAACGCCTAATGACAGATCGTGCTTTTCATTTTGCAAATAACATGGGAGTAGATCGTAAACCATACAGCACACGATTCAGTAAAAGAAATCCTTGTGACGAGGGATCATCTTGCTGCAGGGAATATTTTCAACTTGGATATAACATTCCTATAACCAAAAATTTGTACCCGAAGTTGCTTCTATTTTTATTATGCCAGTTGGAGATCATATGTTGCTCTGCTGAGTCTGCTCCCCATACCAACGTAGAAGCCGATTATTCAAGGTGTATAATAAAGAATCTCTAAGCATCGAGCTATCTTAGATCGTTGATGGGGTTTGGTTTATCGGGCCTATTCTGTTTTTGCTGAACGATGGACGTTCATGGCACGTTTTTTTTTTTTCTGACATCTGTTTTCTGGGCACGAACCTGAGAGCGGAGAGTTGTGCATGCCGTAAGAAGCACTATGGCCGTTGAACGCTGGCAACTCCGACCTCGTCGACTGCAGGATGCTGGTTCGGCTAAGTTATTTGACGTGTCTACAGAGTATCCGTGCTAATGCTATGATCTAAAAAAATATTAATTTAAGAAGTAATATATTAATATTAAAATAAATTTGTTTTGCATTCTAACAACTTTTTTGAGATCTCATATATTTGTCTTGGTTAGTTATATTTTGTTAATTAATAATAGTCCGTGTGAGCTCAACATCTGAGAGTTCCGGAGGAGCTCATCTATTAGATTTTTAATCTGTGTAGTGGAGAGATTTGAACTGTCAGGTTTGTAAAAAGGATAACTCTTGTGTATTTTCTATGTGCACATAGTAGCTCATTTCTGTTGAAGATATTTTATCATGTGTACATAGAAAAGAAAATATGTGCTTTTTAAAAAGTAGAGATAATGGTAATAGTGTACCGGCCTTTTCTTCAACAGAAGCCTACAGCTCAATTTTAACAAACTGAAGCAAATAAATTTGAAGACACCCATTCAACCAGATAATTCAAAAATAAAAGATTATTACAAGCAAATTTTATTGCTAAATCTTCATCAATGGTCGATGAAATGTGCATTGCCACCATCTCTAACCTCTCGCATGTGGCCTTTATTATTTCGTTGTCCACTTCTATCTTCTCAAGTTAACTCCAGAAGCGGAGCCAATATGTTTTTGTTGAAGCCTTGTCAAACATAACATCATTCCTACTGAGCCATATTGTATAACATAAAGCCAATACCCTCAATATTAGTTGTTGTCGTAATTTTTCTCAAAACTATTTAACAAAGTTCTAAACATATGACCATCGTTTAAAGGTGGTCTTATTTCAAAGGTAATATGTACCAAATTCCAAAGATATCTTGCATTATGACAACTAAAGAATAGGTGAGCAATAATTTCATTAGACATACAAAAGGTATTAAGTTTACATTTATCCCAATTTCTGCTTGCCAAGTTATCTTTGGTTAGCATGTTCTCACATGTTATGGAACTGCCTTTGGAAAGAGGGAAGAGTTGATGACCTAGAGTTGAAGTGGTGGTGTAAATACTAGCAATGGTAAATCACTCCGCAAACCGTAATCAGATAAGATTCTAAAAGCACGCCGAAATAACATTGTAGCATTTCACCAAGAGTATTCTAATGTATCATATTTATCGCACAGGAAGCCAAAGGTACAATAGAATTCATACTATGTACTATATTTGAGGTTCAGCTCTAATTGAATAGCCAAACTCTCAGGCAGGGATGAAGAATAAAGAGGATAGTGGTATAAAAACAAGCAAGCATAAGTCTCATGCATTATATTACTCTCCTCTTAAGATATATAAGATAAGTTAGTTGTAAAAATACAGGCAAGCCTAAGTTTCTTATGTACTTCTTAACTTTAGTCATACGAGCTATTTAGCAAAATATGATCACCTACACGTACAGGCACCCAGGAACTACCGGGGCGATGCCACCAAATTGGATTACAATCACTCAACATTTTCTTATAATAAAGATTGTATTAAATGCCCGAATGTGAAGGATTACAAAGGGCATACGGGCCGTCACCAGCCGCCACCTACCGATAAAAAAGCTGTGAGGTACACACACATTCAATGAAGATGAATAATCTAAACACACCTGATGCTGAGCCTTTAGCGACGCGGTTTAAGACCACATCACTAATGATAATTATTAGAGATGTGGTATATAGCCGAGTCGCTGATGAGAATTATGAGCGACGTTGTTTTATTAGCTGTCGCTGATGTGTGACCGTCAGAGACGCGGCTTACCAACTCATCACTATTGATTCTGGTTGGAGTACTATTAGAGGCGTGCATTATACAGGTGTCGCTGATGATACATATTAGAGACGGTGGTAGTGTAGCCGTCGTTGATGACTCGATTTTAGAGATATAGTTTTGAAGGCCCGTCTCCGATGTAGCGCATTCTTCCCCTCTTCAGGCCACGAAATTCTTTCGTGAGAGAGACCCAGTCTGATCCCCAAGCTGGTGTTGTCCATGAGCAAGATCCTACCCCTACCCTCACCCCATGATCAAACTCTTAGGTGAGGGAAATCGATCCGGCCTCAACCTCCACCCTACCCCCACCCCATGATCAACTCTTAGGTGAGAGAAATCGATCCTCAACCCCCGCCCCCCACCTGCACGTACCCCATGATCAACTCTTAGGTGAGGAAAATTTCTCATCCCACCCCCACCCCTGCCCCCACCCGATCCTAAATCCCACCCACCCAGCACCAGCTTATTGTTTTTCCTACACGGCTTGCTTATCTGTGCACATATATGCTGCATCAACATCTGGGTGTTTACTGTTGGTAGCCAGGAAAACATGCTTCTTCCGCCGCTCAAAGTAAGTATTGTGTTTCATATGTACCTTAGTGGATTTGTAGCATGTGGCCTATTCTAAAATTTTACAATTCATGAGTTTGTGAATGACATACAACTTGTTTTGAAACCACAGATGTCAAACCATGATTGAATGTATCTTGAGAATCGTATTTGTGATGACTACCTTAATGGTGTCATAGCTTTCATTGATACTGCGGAGAAGGATATGAAGCAGAAGAAAAAGACGGCTATGTTCTGTTCATGCCATGATTGTCGCAATGATAAGAAGTTCTCACATTCCATGCACCTCCATTCTCATTTGATTATGCGTGGATTCAATCAGAATTATAAAATTTGGAATAAGCATGGTGAAGAAGGATTTGTAGGAATTCACATATGAAAATATGGATCGCATCCCCTCTAGTTGCAATGTAGAAGATCTGCATGTCAAAGATGATGACATCTTATCTATCAGTGATGAATATGTTTATGTTGTTATTGTTGATGATATTGACTAGATAGTGCTTGATGCAGAGGAAAATGATAGCTACAATGATTGAGAGTTTGTAAAGTTTCAAAAGATAGTGCTCTCTTTTGCAAATCATTGATGGCTTTCAAGTTGAAATAGCAAGAGGACAAGTTTATCCTCAACAAAAGGTCATGCACAGCATCCCTATTCGTGAAGTTTATGTAGTGGCCTTTGTGGATTTTGTTGATAGCAAGAATCGGGATAGGGACTTGGAAGTTCTCCCAAATGATGAGATAAGAATAGTAAGGCAGGCTCTTGTGCAAAGGATACAATGAAAAAGAGAACATGTTGTGATCAACCACATAGAGAAAGACGTTTTAGTACCTGTGGATCCAGCAAATGGGGCAAAAAAACAATCAAAACTCAAATCTTTGAGCGAAAGCCAAGAATTAGTCAAAACAAAGAAGGGAGCAAATGTACCCAAGAGTACTAATAAACGCCTAAAGAAGGAGGTCAAAGCGTCATCTATAGCCTTTGGAAGTGCTACAAAGAGCTCAAAGAAGACGAGGGACATCAATACCAAAGATAAGGTGCCGGTCTCATCAGCACGGGTCAACCCAACTCGAAATTCATTTATGAGAAAAAAAAACTGAGTGCAAGTGACCTTCCGAAGGCTGGGCGTTCGTGCATTAGCCTCCATAACTTCTATATGAACCGTTGTAGAGAGAATTAGAGGAGCTTTGCTGTGACATTGAAACCTCGTCACTTTCTTGCACCTGAAGTAGGATATTTCCATGTCACTTCAACACGAATGCCACTATTCTAACAAATGCGTTTCCAACACAATACATATGTGTCCCAGGCCGTTCCACTCGAATCCAGCCTACTCCTTCCCACCGGTTAGTTTTCGCGATTTTCGATGAAATTTTGGTTTAGAAAGTCGGCCGATTTTTGGTTTAATAAATTAAAAAAAATTCAAAAAAAATTTGAAATCCGAAACCGGTCAAACCGGCCGGTGAACTGGAAAAACCGGTGAAAAACCGCTCGAATCGATTTGATTTCAAATTCAAAAAGGGTAAACCGGAAAAATCTGCCGATAAACCGATCGGCTTTTTATAAAAAAATTAATTTTTAAATTTGCTCGATTTTTCCGATTTACTGTAACAGCTTTTTCAGTTTTTGCGCAAAATACCGGCCGGTTTTCGAGAGCAAACCGGTTTCTCAAACCATGCTTCCACTGTAACCTGCCTCAATTGAAGAGCACAGGCCACCCTCAACCCCAGCCACGCCGCCACCTCCTCTGTGGCTGGCGAGCTGCACGTCCACCCCCGGCCATGTCCCTTCCTTCCCCTACGCCACCTCCCCTCCACACCCCTCCACGATGCTGGATCTGGGCGACTCCTCTCCTGATGCGCCTGATCCACCCCGCCCTTGGCCGCTCCTCCAGGTAGAGCCGGCTCCCCTTTCACTGGTGCCACTCTGGTCCTCCACGCTGCTGCAAGGTGTGATTTTTTCGGATCTGCCTGTCCCCGCTCTGCTGAGCTGCAGTATAAATGTCATTTTGGTAGAGCCTGGGTCGAAAGTTTTGAATACATGAGAAATAAATATGTTATTGTTATGTTCTATTCTTGTTTCTAGTTGCAGGAAAGTTGATTATTATTTGTTATGATTGAAGATGACATTTGTTTAACAGCCACTGTAATACTCTTCCACTGATGTATTGCTTCTAGGATTTGCAATGGTACTTTGTGGTCTTCGAATTCCTTGATTCAGATCTCAGATAGCACTTATTTTGAGCAGAACACTGCTTGTAGGCTCTTACATAATCATTTCATTGTTATTTCTTTTCTAAAGTTACTATCAAAGTATTTGTAGTTTCAGTTGTGATGCTTGCACAGAATTTCATTCCTGTGCCACTAACCTGTTATATTTCCATTCCCTTAACAGCATTGTATAATGATCACAAAGGAATTGTGATATGCATGCCTGAATGAAGAGGAGGATATCAATCAAGATGCTATTTAATTTTAATTGAGAGGATATGCAGGTAGGGCAAATCCTTCATTACTTATCCATTTTATGATGGAGGCATGTCTGATCTTAGAGTTCAGCATTGGACTAGTAGTCTAGTACCATAAGCTTTTGAGGAGTTCAACTAACATTGTAGGTCTGGCATGATTGAGATTTTTTTAAGGTCAGAGTAGAGCAAAACATTCAACTTCTTTTTAAGCTATAAGAAATATTGAAGTCAAAGTGAGCTGATTAATTTTTTTTTTGTGGGGATGTTTTGTTCAGAGCGATCTGTTTTCCAAAAATTATTTAAGGGGCACCATCTATCAGGAACCAGCAGATGTTTACAGGTACCTTCATGAAATCGGTTATTGTCTTTTTTTCCTTGTACTAGCTTTTGATAGCTGTAAAACTCCATGCAGTTTGGAACCTGTGGAACATTGGAGCGACTGGATGTGCAAGGAACAGGATTTGATTCATAGATTGTGAGCAGCCATCAATATTTTAGAATGGTAATGGCAGCAAAGCTTCTGTCAGCATTCTACAAAACTTCTGTCAAGCTTCTCTTAAGAATTGCGTCATTGAAAAATGAGGTCATAACTCCTGATGTTGGTAAGAATATCTACCATTTGAAAGTCGTGTGTTGATTTCACATTATAACCATTTTATATTCCTGTTACAGTTGAGTGGAACCCATCGGAAAAGAAATCAAAGACTGGTGAACTTCGGCAATGAGTACAAGCTAATGCTTCGTGTCGATGCGGTCAAGAGAGCAATCACTCTATACCAGGGCAGTAGTAGTGGTCAGGGAAGCTAAAGCTTTCTGCAGTTACATTGACAGACTACTCATCTGGATCACCTGTCAGCGTATCGCATATATTGTGGGAGTTGTATTTTTGTTGTAAAAGAACCGAGCAGTAAATGTAACTGTGTTTTTATTGTAAAATGTTTCAGATATGATGTAAAATATTGAAACTATCAATCAATAAAAGTATTTTTCATCAGAATTGATTTTGTATTTTATATTATTTGAATTGGGTCAAACTGCATGGAAATTACTTGAATTGACATTGAATGAATAAAAAAAACTGTCTTGTCATATATGCCAACGCATGTAAGCGTTGCTATCATTTGTAGCAACTTTGCAACAATTTTATTCAACAGTTACCAACGCTTAAATATATGTTGTAGAAGACCCTTGCAACGGATAGAAAATGTGTTGCTGCTCATACCAACGCTTATTCGAACTTTTACCAACGCATATATGTGTTGCAAAAGGGGTGTTGCTTTTTGTAGTGTGTGGACTGCAGTGATTTGCATGATGGTTTCCATATCGATGCCTTGGACATATCGATTTTAAGGAGCTTCACATTGTAAGTTTTTTTTTCAAAAATGCAGGAGAACTGTATATCATTTCATTAAGAAGAGAGAAAACACGATATAACAGACACCACATCCCTCCCCTCAAAACCCCCCCGAGAAAAACAAAAACCCCAACACTTCCTAGCACCGACACCCTAGGTTACAGCATTACCAATTCTTGCGAGCTGCCTAGCTCCGGCAAGCACCCACAGATTACCCTCCTTAATCAGGCGAAGGATGCGCTGTAGATTAGGCCGAACATTGTTAAAAACACCATCATTTCGCTGCCTCCAAATCAGCCAGGCACCAAAAGAGATCAGGGAATTAATACCCTTCCTGATCGACACATGCTCCTTTTTATCAACCTTGATCCACCAATCAGCAAAGGAAGCGTCCTCCTGCTTTGGGGCTAGATCCGCCAATCCAAAGCTGTTCAACAGAAGATACCACACCTGCCTTGAGAACACACAACCGATGAGGATATGTTGAATATCTTCATCTCCTTGATCACATAGCACACAGCAACTCGGGTGAGGAAGTCCCCTTCGCGCAAGCCTGTCCGCTGTCCAACACCGGTTATGAAGAGCTAGCCAAAGGAAAAATTGGCACCTTTTTAGAGCCCAGGTCTTCCAAATAAGCTCCCATGGCTCAAACTGAATGGCACCAACAAAGAAAGTGTCATAAGCCGATTTAGCTGAATACTGTCCCGAAGAGGAGAATTTCCAACGGTGCACATCTTGAACACCCGAAATGAGTTGCACTGCCTCCACAAGGTCCACAATCCTGAGCAACTCCACAATAACTGGGACGGTCAAGGCCCCACGGATATTAGAAATCCATCTCTGATCAACCAAAGCCTCAGCAACCAAACGTTTCTTCTTTGTTTTAGCTGACACTAGAGAAGCAATGTGAGGAGCTATGCTGGATAATGAAGAGCCATGTATCCAATTATCAAGCCAGAACAGCGTGTTGGTTCCCTCACCAACAGTAGGGTCCAAATCAGCGAGAAAGAGAGCTTGAACCGTGCTATGGACTGGAATGGGGAAGGAGGACCAGCGCTTGTCCGGTTGAGTTTTTGCCAACCAAAGCCATCACATCCGAAGAGACCAGCAAAGAGTTTTCAAGTCATGAATACCGAGACCTCTAAGCTCCCAAGGGTGTGTGACCTTAGACCAAGCAAGAAGACAATGTCTGCCCTTAGCCTCTTTCCTTCCTCTCCAAAGGAAGCCCTGACGAATTTTGTCCAAGCCTTTTAGAACCCAAGATGGTAGGTCTATAGCAATGGCCAAATAGATAACCGTCGCAGTCAACACAAACTTTACCACTGCTCTCCCTGCTCAGCTAAACAAGTCCGCCTTCCTCCCAGGAAGCTGATTTGTGAGGCGGTCAATCACAGGATGCAGCTGAGCCTTTGTCAGTTTGGTGACCGCTAGAAGGAGCCCCAAATATTTGCATGGAAAACTCAGCACATCACAGGGGTGATGCTGCTGCAACTGGACTAAATTTTCAGGAGAACAACGTATTGGAGTGACACTGCTCTTCTGAATATTTGTACGCAGACCGGAGGCTTCTCCAAAAACCCTTTGAATATTCATGATGAGGTCAAGATCGGGAGCAACTGGTCGAAGGAACAAGACCACGTCATCAGCGTAGAGACACACTCTATGTTGAACCGGCTGATTAGAAAGAGGCTGCAACAGCCCCAAGCTGCACGCTCTTTGCACAATTGTGTTCAGAACATCTATAACCAAGATGAATAACATGGGGTATAAGAGGTCACCTTGATGTAAACCCCGCTGATGGTAAATATCAGCACCGAGAGAACCATTAATGAGAATCTTGTTGGAGGAAGAACAAAGCAGCCCACTAACCATAGAGCACCAACAATCTCCAAAACCTTGATGCCTAAGCACTTCCAAGAGAAAAGGCCATGAAACTGAATCAAACGCCTTTGATATGTCTAGCTTGAGAAGAATCCGAGGTAGCTTTTGTTGGTGGAAGAACCAGGCCATCTGCTGCACCATCAAAAAGTTATTTTGAATACATCTACCTTTCACAAAAGCACTTTGTTTAGCAGCAACCATTTTTTGCAACTTGCTAGACAACCGGTTAGCAGCTTGGTTATCAACTTAGCAACACTGTGAATGAGACTGATGGGCCTAAAATCCTTCAAGTTATCTGCTGCTTCTTTCTTAGGAATGAGGGTGATATACGCAGAATTAAGCCTCCACAAGTTCTGCACATTACCACATTGGAAGGATATCAGAGCAGCCATGATGTCACTCTTGATGATATGCCAACAGCTTTTGTAGAACCGGCCGGTTAGCTTCTCGTAATGAAATTTTCTATGTTATTGACCTCAATTATTGTTTCTGCACATAATATGATAAGACCTCTCCCCCAAAAAATATGTTGCCGATATGTACTGTACTTTGATTCTTGCATTGAGTTGCAATTATGTCATGTCACATAAATAGTAGCATTCTGACTTGTGATTAGATCTATAAAATATGTATGCTGCCACTTTATCTTCTCCAATGCACTTATTTTTAAAATATTTCTTGTTATTTCTTCCAAAAAGATTTTGAACTAAAGTTTGATTGTACCTAATTTTCTAATGTAAGGTACATGACTCAAGAAGTAAAGAAGAACCAACCAGTTGATTTTCTTGATCCTGAATTGTTGGCATTCTCTGCCATTACACGTGACAATGATTTTGTCAAGAGCTATGTGCAAAAAGCCTTTACCTTGGCCACCTTTGCTAAGGAGTTTATTATATTTGCTTGCAATACTGCTGGTCATTGGATTGCTGTGATGGTTAGCATCAAATGTAGTACAGTGTGGTATATGGATTCCATACAAGGGAAAGGGTATGACTCCACCATTTTGACTGGATTATTTGATGAGTGAGTTCTGATCTAGCTTGAGAGTTATGTCAATTTGTTGATATTTTTGGATTTTCTAATCTGCATGCATATGCAACAGGGTTTTTTAAATTTCTGTCAAAGTGATACTAGAAGGAAGAGGGCCAGAACAGGGCCAGAACGGATGTAAAACATTTGATGAAATTCTCGGTAAGGGAAACTTGTTCAAATAGCCTTTGAATAATATCTAATACTTCTTTGCTCGAATGTCAACTTGTCCTTTTGTTCATGGTGGACACTGGCATGCTCTCGGGGGGGGGGGGGGGTGGCAGGGTAGCAGGTTCTTCTTTTTTTAAAAAAAAGTATAGTAAATTAGTGTTAGTATTTTTGTTGCTAGGTTTCAGTAATTAGCTTATCAGATGTTGTTACTTGAACTTTGTCATAAGACAAAGACATAAGCCGTATCTGTTTGGTGATAATAGGGAAATCAGTTCAAGAAGCAATTACTAGCTACTGTCCTTTGTGATGATGTACTTTCTGATTTCTTATCATGTCACACTAAACACATTTCTAAATTATAGTACCGTATTGCACCTATGTCAGCTCCTACAATTTTCATTTGCTCCAAAACTTAAAAAGATGTGCAAAATGAAACTTTCATTGTGTTTTCTATTTTTAATCACTGTGTTTTGTTTTTAAATAAAATTTGATATGCACTTTCTGAAATTTTACGGTTACTGAAATTTTCTTCGCATGTTTGTAGGACTTTGTTGTGCCTACTTGTAGACCGCTCAATGATGCTGAGCTCTTTAATATTCGAGACACGATGGCTACATTTTTTATCTCCAAAGTTATATTGAGTTTTATTGTATAGCTAAGTGACAGTAAATCTAAAACTATGAGACATTGTTAAAACTGTTACGTGTCTGTACTGTATTGGTCAGATAGACATTGTATTAATGATCTAGATCTATTATGTGTACTACTGTTATGAGACATATGTCGATTTTATCATTTCTAATGTATGTATTGTGTCTCTTATTGTTTTGTTTAAGTACTGCTGAAAAATAGATTATCTGTGACGGTCAGTAATAATCTTGACGGTGATTATAGAACTCACAGAAAAATTATATTTTAGTGTGTGTTTCTTAGTAACCGTCAAAGAAATTATATTTTACTGTGAGTTTCTTCCAACCACTCAGGGAAATTATGATTTATTCTGTCGGTTGACCTAAAATACACAGAAAAAATGCATCAAAAAATTTCTTGCGATACTTAAGTTCCCGCACGCGCCAAATATTTTTCTTCCCGCGATTACTTTACTTTCCCGCGCGCGCTTTGCTTTCACTTTTACACCAATGTGGTAACCCTAACTAAAATCCCCTATCAGAAAACATACTCACCTCGTAGTCCTCCAAGAAGCTGCGCCGCGCCGCCACTCCACAGGAGGCTAGCTGCTCCCCTCA
>BCLG01000380.1:59443-78150 GCA_001602295.1 Zoysia matrella | reverse complement strand
AGAAAAATATTTGATGACAAGATTCACGTGTAGTTGGTAGTGATGAGTAGTAACTGCCATAGTTGTTTTACCTGGTGAAAAGATAGATTAACATTGAGCGTGTTGATGGCTTTTTGATATAGTGTAGAATTTAATGTATTATTAATTATATCATGACATGCTCCAATTTAATATGCATATCTTACAAATGGTCTAGGGTTTAGTGTGAAGTCCAATAACTGTATTGAAATAATTGAAATGGAAACATACAGTTTTTTCCTATTTTTTGTTAGTTCAAAATTCTTTTGTGCTCTACTCATGTACATAAAATGTACGATTAATTAGTGACAACAATATATAGATCCACAATATACTTTGCTTTTTAAAGTGAAATCACTTTGCGTTGCCTGGATGGTTCAAAGTTGCTTATACTTTACCTAGTTACACCCTGTTTACATTATTTTTTGGTTAAAAATGCATACTGTAACTAAATGCCCCACGTTTATAAATTTCTGTTAATGAGTTAAAAGATTTATTATGTCCTCTTTAACTAGCTTCAACTATTTAAATATAAAATGCCATAATTGTGCGCATGGACAATTTAATGGATTTAATGGGTTATCTATTACAAGAATCACACATGGGGGTACAAATAAATCACTGTTCACCAAATATGTTTCTACTATGGGATGTGATCCTCTGCAGTAGGAAGTCCTATCACTTGGGCTGACATTTCAGTCACTGTTAACGCATAGCATTAACCAGAGGATTCACACCCTTCTAGTATGGACTATGTTTTCTACCTTGAAAGGATATTTTCTAGAGAAAAATCTTCCTTGGCCCTATAAATTTTCAATATTTTCTTCCATAGGACTTTTCGAATTGAACTTCCTTACAAGGACAGAATTTCGATTTGGATTTCTCTCTTGGCCTTCCGTCAACTCCTGTTAGCTTCTACCGTTAAGTTACTGTTCTAGACAATGCGAATTGACTATTTTGCCCTTCTAGGCAACTTCTATTAGCCCTGTTCCGAACCCAAAAAAATACTTCCTAAGCTCGGAAAAATCTGATATTTTGCAAAGGCATAAACGATTCACATGGAACAACTTTAATATTGGGCCTATGTTAAAATTCTAAAAGAAATTATTTCATAAATTCAGCAAATCTTCAAAGGAGTTAAAAGCTTTCTTTAATTTATAAAATAAAATATTTATTTTGAATTTTAGAATTTTATGCCTTTGCAAAATTTCAGATTTTTTGGAGCTCCAGAAGTATTTGTTAATTTTTGAGTTTAGAGCAAAGGTAATAGGAGTTGCCTGGAAGGGTAAAGTAGTCAATGCACATTGCCTGGAAAGGTAACTTAACGATTGAAGCTAACAGGAGTTGACGAAAGGCCAAAAAAGGAATTGAAATTGGACTCATAGGGAAGTTCAATTCGAAAAAGGTCAAGAAAGGAAGCGTTGAAAATTTTAGGGTCAAGCAACGAATTTTCGGTATGCTTTCCAATTTGTTGGCAAGCGCCATGGAATTTAGGATTATTTTCAGAACCTTTACCATATTGCATTAGAGAAAAAGAACCTTTATCAGAATGGCATTGGTGTTGTGCCAGGAAATTTTAGATTTTGGATGTTCATGTACAGGAACTACCCATGCGCTTTGATGTCGTCGAAGTTTGCTGCTAGTCAATGCTAACGAACAGTTCATCTGTGAGACATTTGACTTAATCATATTAAATGAACAGTTCTACTAATTGAATTTGGGAGGCCTGATTTGCAATGGCCTAACTGCAAAGTCAGGCTAACCAGTCATGAGACCTGTTCGAATGGCTTGGTGGCCTGATAGTGAACCCACAATTTATCGCATATGTGGACTCTTTGCTTGCTGGGAGTGGGAGGGCATCGCCTTGACCGCTGATTCCTACAGGAAGGTGTTTGAAATGAACTACTTCAGGTCAACTTTCAGAACGTGTACCGTTCGTTTACGCTGATCTCGTTGCTGAAATTGTTACCTCCTAGAAGGTAAAGTTCTTTAATAATTACTAATTACTACATCATTCAATTTAAAAAATAATTAGCGACTTTAGAAGGTGGCGGTAATCAGGAGTATGTTTTTTTTTATAAATGAACGGCTGAGATTATCTCTTAAAAGGTGAAACAATGTCACTTGGCCTATTTTAAAAGGACTCTAAAATCCTAGAGAACCACAGGTCTCGGCAGTACCACATCAACGGTGAAGCAGTCTATAGTTGGCTACGTCGTTGCTTGAATCCACTCTCGGTCC
The DNA here is from genome assembly GCA_001602295.1 of Zoysia matrella. Taxonomy (NCBI): domain Eukaryota; kingdom Viridiplantae; phylum Streptophyta; class Magnoliopsida; order Poales; family Poaceae; genus Zoysia; species Zoysia matrella. The sequence goes on along the minus strand of BCLG01000380.1, from coordinate 75,891 downwards.
GTCAGACATACTCATCCAGCTATGTGGCGTTTGTATTGTCTAGTATGTGTTTTGCAAACTACAGGTCGATCTTTTAATCTTGTTTACGAGTATTAGAAGAGAATTTTTGTCGGGTGAAAAGGAACAAACTGTTTGTGTGAACCATGGCTTCTCTGATGAATGGACAAATTAATTTCTTGGCTCCTTCCAACGCGTATCTTAACTTGAATGCCCTCCATAGGATAATCGATTCAGTCAATCAGTTGCAGTTGCTCTCATAAGCAAACATCTTCACGCTCGATCAAGTTCACTCCAAGGTGAATATTGAGGTCTTCACGATTTTCTTAGTGAGAAATACTTGCTAAATGATGGTTCACACTCCGGGTTGCCTAGAATGACAAGACACCACTGACCAATAGCCACTGACAATTAGCACTATGTACTTAAAAGCGCAGTATGCAGTCAGTTGCGCACGTAATGATATCTTTGCGAATAATCTACCATTTTAGACATCAGTTATCAGGAAATGCCTGCTTTATACTACGGATATCACTGTCAACCATTTCTTCTTGTGTATAAAAAACTATTGTAACATTGAACTATTTTTAGCAGCAATATTGCTAAAACTGCTCTATATATGGTAGCATATAAACGGCTAATTCTTGTGTGTTTGAGGAAAAAAAGGCAAATTAATGTACATCTTGTATGACAATATCATTCAGAATCTTCAGATGGGTAGTCCAATCCTGCTGTAAATACTTCAAAAACAATTCAAATAAGTGTGTACTGCTCATAGTTTCCGTTGTACATGCACCTCTTTACCATTTTCAGTCGATGCCTCCTCATTATCTATCTACTACATAGCTTTGGAAACAAACCATGTTAAGCACTAACCTATTAATGTATCAATGGATTATTTCGTCTATATGCCTATGCCTAGCTAAGTCGGCCATTACAATGCCATGTTACTAAAGCTATACATCTATCACATACCTCCATATATATATTTAAACAAAAATGCGCAACCATCTAAGGCATTGTTCGTTTCACCTCTCTCCCACATGGATTCGACTTGGTCTGGTTGGGATTGAATCCATTACAAGTAAATTTTGAATCCCTCTCATTCTATTCAAATCCACTTCACCTCAAATATAACCGACGATGCCTGAAGTGAATATCACTATCTTTGTGGAAAAACTATTACCAGTGGTCGACAACTTCTAAGAACTGATTTTTGTTTAATGGCTGTCGTGGCTATAGATAGCTTCATCCACCAGCCATTGCAGTTCATAGAGACCATCAGTTTAAAGGCTAGGACCATTCTGATTGACAAGTGACATTGCTTAAGGAGAGTGGGATTAGACGGTGGGCCCTCAGGTGCCTAACTTGACGTCCTGTCATCTTAAAAAATATAGGCAATTAAATTTTTTTATCAATCATTTAGCCTAAAAGCTACCGCCATCTAGATGTTATCATATTGGTTCAAACTCAAGAGTAAGAAAAGCAAAATACACTTTTATCTTGTAGCACCACAACTCGTTGGACTTCGAGTTTTCTCACCTAATAAGGTCCAAGAGTCACAGTTTAGTGGCATTAGTCCTATGTTTGTTATTCTCTCCGTCCCATATCACTTATCATCCTAGATTCTTCAAGTTTTTCTAGCTTACTTATCTCTCCTATTTTTTAGTTAAATCGGGAAGGGGGAATAGTTAGGAAGGTTCTGGCCCATATATTATATCATATATTACAAAAAATAACTCCTCTGAACCTCCAATTTTCTTATTTAGATACTTATAAACCAACATTACTAACCATTAAGCTCTATATTACTCACAGGAATGGATCGAAAAGGTAAATGCTTCGATGGAAAATAATGAATCAAAATTGGTTAATTATTTTGTTAGCTGAAATTTTTGTATGTGTAGTAAAGATAATAGTTGTCATATAAATTGGTTAATTATTTTGTGTTACCTGATAATTTTATCTGTTTAAATTCATGTTCAATGATGTCTGACCAGGTTTCAGCTTCTAGCTAGACTTTTGTATTTTGCATATTCCTAATAGTATTATGGCTGATTTGTCCATTGATATATTTTTACCCATACTTGGCTTTCGATTCTCTTGACCTCCTATATATCAATAGCTATATCTCTAGAAGAATTGTGCTGCTAGCTTCCTTGCCTTCAAAATATATATAGTGATGCAGATTTGTTTGGGATCTTAGCACACTAAGAAAAAAACATGCATTATTGCCTTTTTCAACAAACATAAGCGATATACATCACAGCTAATACTCCATATTTAATTGTTGTTGCCCATGACTTTTAACGTCATCTTCTGTCATTCAACTCATTCAAAAAATTAGTTCAAATGGGTAAAATTATAAGTCAAGTTTCAAATAACTTTACTGATAAAGCAAATTATACCAAATATACTATATTTATTATATTTTTAAATAATAAGAATAGTCAAAATGACATTAAAAATCAACGGTGAAAAAATCAAAATACAAAGTAAGTAAATAGTATGTATGATGTTAAATCCGAGCCTTAGATCAATTCCAATAGTACTAGATTGCAGTATGTGGTGTAAATATGATGTCACATCAGAAATGACACATTAAAGGAAAATGTATATTTCCTCCCACAAGAATAGTAATATGCGTACACAGAAACTATATATCACCATGACATTCACACTAGTTGTTTTGTATCCCGACCACTGGAAAATTGCATACCTTTAATAGTGTTTAATGCACAAACATTATATACACCAACCAGATGCATAGAACATGAACTCTTCAATATGTGATTTCAAAACACTGTTTAACCTTTATATATATAGGCTCCTTTCGACTCTCCTTCGTGGGAAGCACCATATTTACAGGGAAAACACTTCGGCCCACATAATTTGAGAAATAAGCTAGTGGAACCTTACGAGGCTTTGTCTGCCAGGGCCAGTCCAATTCAAAACCTTATTAGCCCACATCGTTAGTGCTATAAGATAGCTCATATCCTCAAATAAGTTTTGCATTTTCAAATGTCAGTAATTTAATTTATTTGCTATATAGCTTTAAGAATAACAAATGTTTTTTGTTAAACGTTGATTGATCATTTTTTATGGTAATTTTCTTTCTCCAGAAAACGTAGCCCTTCGTAAAACACATAAGTGTCATAATGTAAGAAGAAAACCACTTATTCTCGATTGATTAATCTTCAAACGCTTCAACCAGTTCGTATGCCCCTCCTTGGTGCAGAAAACAAATACTTACCATCTCTTGGATAAAACGCAATCTTTACATTGCACTGACCACCTAAATTATGTTGGTAGCTCACTACAGGTAATAAACAAATATATTGAGAAAGACAAAAAATACCTACGGATGAAAGAGATAAGAAGCTTAGGTCCTCTTTGGAATATGGGAATTTTTTCTATTTCTTACGTTTTTCGGTGAAATTAAATTAGTTCCTATGAAATTTCTACGTTCTTTGATAGCATAACTATGCCGGAGAATATGGTCTAAGATTTTATGCTACATAGGCGAGGAAGCACCTGGGATTGTGCGAAAGGAAGGGGTGCACAGTGGGGTATCTCGCTGCCATGATGGCAAAAGGTTATTGCTTCATTTGATCTGCTTCCATCTTGCATCATTCGCCTTAGCTTGCTTCATTTTGGTTTGTGAATGACAGGCAACCTCTACTGGGCCTGAATCTTCCAATGGGCAAGTATGCCGACCTTTGTGATAAAACATTGGTGCACAGCTGTTCCCTAGGGCGGAAAATTCAATATATCGGGTGCAAAGAGCACCTACTGCACAAATTGGTTCGATTAGATCTCTAATAGGAATCATTTGGTGCTTGGCTGGACCTATGCACCAGGGATTGGTACCGCGGGTAAACCAGCTGTTCCGAAATTCATGCAGTTCTGGAAACACAGTGGCCCGCAGATGTGAAGGCAAAAGGCTGAAGATATGATTAGTTTGATGATGAAAACGAAAACGGCTGAAACCATGATTTGTTCAAGTCTTAATTAGCGGAACCTGGACAGCACATTTGTCTCAGACAAAAGGAGGTACCAGCCATTAGCTGTCTACGCAAAAGGGCTATTGCCTGACAGAAGCTCCAACAAAGCAAAATTTCATGAATCGTTGAAAAGGAACCTCATCTCTTTATCTTTCCAAAGAAAACAATAATGCAGTATCTAGAGCCGCGAAAACGTCAAAAACCTCAATCAATTTGTTAGCTTTACACTTTGTATGATATTAAAAGTTACACAAGGCTAATATATTCGTAGTCAGTTAGCTCATTGTAGTTATTGATAATGGAAAGGTGCGGCCACAGCAAATATGATTCCATGGTTCTTGATGGCAGAATTAGCATGCCATTGAGTTTTGCGAAGAACTAACTTTCTTATCTGGATTAATTATATCCTCGCAACTGCTGCATGGTTTGTATGTGTGCTCATAACTTTGTAAATATTGCATGTCTTGAGCAATCAGTTCCCAGACTGTGTATGCATGCTTTCGATATGACCTTTATAAGGAAAAGACGATCTACAAATACTGGCCTGTGTATACCTTCATGTGAAGGACTGGGAAATTAATTAGAATCTTTCTATAACCAATCATGAATTGAACATACTGTCCCGGAATTTTTGCAGAAGTATTTACAATTGAAACAGCATAAAACTCACTCTGGTGATAATGTATGAAACCTATGTTCCAAGTTGTCACTTATTTATTTCTACGAGTAGATGCTTGAATTGCTACATTCATAAATACGGGAATTGCTACATTCTTTATGACAAGAAATAGTACCCAATAAGCCAAATCTATTGAGTTTCAAATACGGGAATGACACAAATAGTTCCGTACTAAATGGTAGGAACCAATGGCTCAGTTATCACATGATAGAGGCTAACGATTGCGGGATGATGCAAGCCAGATTGAATTGTTGTTGTGCAATAGGATGGCTACATGGGCAGGAGAATAGCTATCACTCATTCTAGCATACCTGCTGCGTATGAGAAATAGAACTAAAGTTCAACCTATATGCATATATTGCGTTCGAAAGTTTGTTAGGTTTGTAATAATTTGTTCGGTCTAGTGCGCATATCATATTGTCCGCCATTTTCTCCCCATAATGCAATATTCACTTGCGATCATATCCACAAATTGCCACCATTGTTTTGTAAAGATTATCATTTTCACACGTAACAGTAGTGAATTGGTTGCTATAAATATAGCCCTTGCACACTTACCCCCCACACTGCCCTTGACAAGCATTCCCGGAACAAAGTCGAACGGTAAGTTTCCATTTGAGATAGCTAGCTGTGTTACATATCAAATATATGTTTTATTTAATTAGTTTGGAACAAGTGAATCGTTCATCTCACTTATAGCACATGTCTTTTAATTCATGCAGTATCACCATGAACATTCCAAAGAGAACCCCTGTGGCACTGTCTTCCATTGCTGTGGTCATTCTAGTTATTATAAGTTTTTCACTCGCTGATGTGCAAGCAAGGGGTCAAATTCATGTTACCCGGCAAGGAATAAATGGTGAAAATCCTAATGCTGTTGAGAATTCTGTTGCAAAAGCTGTTGAATTGAAGGGAGAAAATAACTTCATCACAGGCATCAAAGGTCATAGAAAATTGTCATCCACCAGCATTGATGGAGATGTCTCGCACCACCGGGAGAATCTTACTGAATACTGCAAGTTTCTGAAGTCAATTGGCAGAAGCTGCCCTAACTAAGAAAGATGATATTAAACCGAAGGTCCTAGAGTACCAGTTGCGTCTCGGTCTTATCCTATAAAATTATAAAATGTAACACCAATAAAACTCTAGGACTCTTATTAGTCAAAAGGTATATTGTAGTATTTCATCGCATAATATGTGAAGTTGTATATGTATATTGGATTGGGATGCAATTAAGCTATTACTAAAATATTAGTACTTGTATGCAGAAAACCTTTGTACAAAAACAATTTCTGCTGCTGTCTTTAAGAATTTATGATTCATTGCTTAGAAAAAACTGGAGCGTTGACAATAAAAGACATGTTTCTCTGACAGTTAATCAATATTCTCTCTTGGAAGCCTGATTTATCACGAATAATACAAAATCATATTGTATTAGGTCCTGTTTGGATATAAAGTATTTCTGAAATTTATTATGAATACTAAAGTTTTGTAAACTACTTTCGGTTTAGAAAGTAAGGAGCTGTTTGGATAAAACATTTTTGTAGTTTTAAAATAATATTGATGAAATTCCAGCCATTTGGAGTTTTAAAAATTAACTTATGACCTCTTTTTTCTAAACAATCGTTTTGTCAGTACCAGCTCATTACAGTTTTGTGAATTCTTTCCTGAAGTATCTGGTACAGCTCTATCTGCGGATCTAGAAGATTTCCTTTCCAGGATGTTTCTTGTTTGGAATCTATCCATTGACAAAGGAATATCTGGATAAACATGTAGATCCGTGCGTTATAGAGATCAATTGATCCAAATAGTATCAATAAAAATCTTGCTGAAAGGTCACTGCTAATTGCTCATAGCCATTGATTAGTAGCATTATTTTATAGCAAGGTTTTTTATTTTAACCATCTAAGACACGAGATTGGTAAAGGTGCCATCGTAATCGCAAATCCCATTGTCTAGCCTCAAATCGCCAAACAACTGAATCCGTCTTAAGCTTGCTTATTGCTATTCGGGCCTCCAAACACTTCTGCCAACTTTTTTCGGCCTTATGTCCACTAGCAGAGCCCAGCTCTAGAGGCAAGGAGGGGCCAGATCGAAGGCTAAGCTGATTTACTTTGCAAGTGATTTATCATAATTTTCTTCACCGCAATCCTCAAATGCTCAAAGAAATTTTCAACACAAGGGGGCCAAGGCCTCGGCTGGCCTGAACGTGGCTCCGCCGCTACTTAAGGCATTCATAAAGTCAGTCACGATGCACACTATAGTTATGCTACAATAAAAAAATTAAGTGATGCTGAAATTTTTTTGAACAAAATAGTAGCATTGCGTTTTTCTGTATTGAACAACGACCTGTGATATATGACTGTTCTTTATTCAATATATAATACATCATCGATGAATTATATTATTTTATGTGAAAAAGTTGTGCACCATTTTCATAATGATATTTGAGGATCGGGAGGCCTGAACGGGCACAACAATACAGTAAAAAATGGGGAACTGGAAGGAGAGTAGCACGTAGTGTGGGGGAAGAAGAAAAGAAAATATTTGTTACAAGTTTGTTGATTTTAAACACCCACTATAATCCTTTTAAATTAGCCACTCATAACCAAGGATGTGGGTATGCTCGTCGATCTGGCTCGCTCGCCCACCTATCGTGGTGCGTCCCTTTGTCGATCTGGCCTGTTGGCCTCTCTAGCACTCAGTTCAACTTCCTAGAACAATGCAAACTAGCATTCTCCCATCCTTTGAAATTTACTAGAGCCCTAGCATTTGTTGGATAATGCTATTTCAGAAATGTCTTCCTAGGTTGCCAAATCATCCTGCGTATGAGACCATTCGAACAAAACATGAGAGATCAAGGAGCTCCTCTTAATTTGATACCAACCTCATGCATAAAACAGCAACTGGAATAAAAAAATTAACACTGCCAGACGGCATCTTGCATGCATAGGGCTGCTGGCCACGGACCACGTTACCTTCCACACGGGTATCAATCCGTGGAGACAGGAGGGCTGGAGTGCTGCTGGATGTTGGCCGGAGTGGGTACCATGGGGAAGGAAAGAGAATGTTGATAAGAAGAGGGTGGGTACAACGGGCTTCCCTTGGAGAGGATGGAAGGAGGTAAAAGGAGGGCACTTGGAACTGCCTTGTCGCATGGGAGAAGGTGGTGAGGCCGAAACAGCTAGGTGGCTTGGGCATGTCGGATTTAAAGAACCTTAGATGGGCGATCAGATTGAGGTGCCAGCTTCTTCAAAATGGCTATTTCTACCAGTGTCGGGGATGGACACACCGCACCCTGTTCTGGGAAGACAGATGGCTACACGAACAGCGTATTGCTGAAATTGCTCCCCATTTATACTCTGTATAGTGCCTCAAAGAATTGTGACGAAATGAACAGTGGCAGGGGCCCTTAATAATCATCTCAAGATTTCTGATGTACAAAGAGTTTTTTTCGACTGCACATCCAGTAGAATATATCATTCTTTAGGAAAAGCTCAGGGTGTTCTTGCTGCAGCCTGGAGTGGAGGATGTTCATTTCTGGCGCTTATTTCCCACGGGGAAATATTCTGCAAAATCAGCTTATGCACACATGTTTCAAGGATCCATTGGTTTTAAGTCTTGGCAGAGGAGACAATTGATCACCTCTTGGTAGCATGTTCCTTTGCGAAGGATTAGTTCACCTTCTTGTGCCAGGCTGGACAGCAAAGTTTTGCTCCTCAAGATGAATCGAGCTTTGATAGTTGGTGACATAGAACAAGGCACTTAATTCCGAAACATCAGAAAAAAAGGGTTCCAATCCATGGTGGCATTGGGGTCTTGGGTTCTTTGGACACATCAAAATGCTTGTTGTTTTTATGGACGGTTCCGAGCATGCCAAGAATTCTGAATGCTACCAGTGATGAAAGGTGTTTGTGGGATATGGATATGGTAGGTTCATGAAGCCTCTCTTCCCTGACAGCCCCGGCAGAGGAAGGATGATTTTTTTTATAGACAATAGCTATATATTGACCGGGTCTTGGTTCTGGGCGTGATGTAATTCCGGGACTTATGTGTTGGGTGCGCTTTATGTGTCTGTCTTTGTGTTTGTAATTAAGGGCCTGGCCTCTGTTTTTCTCTTCTTAATATAATAATATGTAGCTCTTCTGGAAAAAAGAGAATGGAAGAAAGGTAACAACATTTTGTACTTTTAGTAGAGATGAAGATCTCCTCTGAAATAGTAGCATTGGGACTTGAACGACAACAATTTTAGTAAAACATTTTAACTGCAGAACGTCATCTAAAGCGGGACGGAGTGAGTACGTGCTTGCATATACACTAGGGGGACTTGATTGGGACGGAATGAATTCGGGCAGCGCTGGCATAGCGACTTGCTATGACCTATGGACAGGCACGATATGTAGCTTTGAGCCATGCTATTCCTACTGTCCCATGGTAGCTTGAAGCGTGCTATGCCTGGATCTCCAACGTGCGGCGCAGTATTGTCCCAGGACTATATACCCGGGGGTCTGTTTTCGTCGGGTCCGTGCTGTTGAGCAGCGTAAAGAAAACCAAAAGACCCGATGGCACCAGCCTTCCCGGCCGCAGCCGAAATCTACGAAATTTTTTTCGGCGAAATTTCGCCGAAATTTCGGATAAATCGTGTTTACCGGTAAGCGGCGGTAAAAAAACGAACCGGTCAAAAAATTTCAGTGAGATTTGAAATTGGAGCCGAAAAATCCCCGATTCGAGGCCGACATGGATGGGGCGAGCTGAGGAGGGGGAAGAGGAGGCGCCCACCGGCCAATTCGTCGACGAGCCCGTGATGAGGCAAAGCTTCTCGAGGGCATGCCCGCGTCCTACAGCGTCTCGAAGCGGAAGCTTTTGTAATCTGGAGACTAGAGGTCTACGAGAGAGAGAGAGGTGGCCTTTTTTCTCTTGCTTGGCGGAGCTGCGGAGGCACCGGGCTGCTTGATGCCCTGCAAATGCCTTCCGGCGAGAGAGCTGCCCCCTGCTTTTTTTATTTTTCATTTTTTTAATCACAAAGAAAATAGTTGTGCTGCATAGTTATGTCTACGGTCCAATGCTACTCATAAAATTCACTCGATGAAACTATAAATCTAATTCAAAAACTAAGCTTAAAATATTTTTCTAATAATAATAGCTTAAGATGTTTTTATGGCTAAAGGAAAACGATGATATTTTAACCAAAAATAATAGTCCGCCGTGCTGTGAATTTGAGATATTATAATATTTCTATGTTTTAAAATGAAATTTTTGACTCAATTGATTAAAGAATATTTGTAGGGAGATCATGTCAAATTTTTGTTAAATTATTTTTGAATTTTTTAAATTCAAATCCGATATACCCGATATTTCCGATATATTGATATATTGCATTTACCGGTGACCTCCGGTATTTTTTTTCTACCGAAAAAAATTTCCTAGGCCGAGATGCCGTGGCAAGTGGAGCGCAGCCTGGCCGGGAAGATCTCTGCCGGCACGATGAATGTGGTAGAGTTAGGGCCAAAGTTGGCGAAGAAGGTGAAGGCGTACATGACGATGAAGCCAATGTGGTTCCCAGGCGTGGTCCAGTGGTGGTACGGGATGGCAAGGCCGAGCATGAACGCCGTCATGAAGAAGAAGCCGCCAAGCTGTATAACAAAACGACCGATGATGTCGATGAAGAAGACGGAGAACCAGTAGCCTGGTATAGTGTCGCACAGAGCGACGAGCGTCTGGGCACGGGAAATCTTGAACATCTCCTTGAGGGCGTTCATTGTGTCGCCTTTTGGCAGCCAGTTCACAGCACTGTAGATATCCTTCTGGAAGAGATTCTGTGAGTAGAAGGCGATGTCCAGTAAGAACCAGCACACCATTGTGCCGAGCAGGTGAAGGCCGTGGCGCTTGGCGAACTGCCGGGAGAAGAGCCCGAATTGCTCCCGTTCCGCAAGCTCGTCCGCCTGCTCTGCCTCCTCCTCAATCTCGACGTTGAGCACCTGCGTCATGTCGGAAGCAGCTTGCTTGGCATTCTTTGCAACCAACGCGGTGTAACGCGCCGTCTCAGGCATCTTCAAGCGCCAGTAGTAAGTGAGGAGCGCCGGAATGGCACCGAACATGAGGACGATGCGCCAGGCGTAGTCTGCCTGCGGCACCGTGGAGCCTGCGGGGTCGTCCTTGTAAGCCGGAGCATCGAATCGCGCCTTGAACGCAGCGGAGATGATGATGGCCACGATGCCGCCGGTGAGGTTGCCGAAGCCCTGCATGGCGAAGACTGCCGCGATGAACGCGCCGCACGTCTTCTTGTTGGCGTATTCGGACATGATGGTGGCGGACAGCGGGTAATCGCCTCCGATGCCAAAGCCAAGCCAGAACCTGAAGAAACAGAGCGTGGCCATGACGCCCTTGGGCGTGGACCCGAACGAGAGGCCGGAGGCGAGGCAGCAGATAACCATAAGCATGAGCGTCATGCCGTAAACCTTCTTGCGCCCCATCTTGTCACCGAGCCAGCCGAAGAATAGTTGGCCGGCGAGCGTGCCGCAGAAAGCGACGCCGTTGACAGCAGCAGAGACATTCGGCGGGAGGGTGCCGGGCATCTTGGAACTGGGGTCGAAGTAGTAGATGCGACCGAGGAGCTTGGTGACCAGGGAGATGGAGAAGAGGTCGTAAGCATCGGTGAAGAAGCCCATTCCGGCGATCACAATCGCTGTGAAGTGGTACCATTGCGTCTTGGCAGCATCGAGCGCATTGAGCACCTTGAGCTGTCGTGCCATGGGGTCGAATTATTGAAAGGAGCAGTGTCTTGCTTCTGAGTCTCTAGCTTCTGCACAGTAACATAGGTGGCGTAGATATCAGACATTTTATTCTGTAATTAAGTAGAAATAAATTACTAGACTAGCAGATCTGAAATAAACTGCCAGATTACAGAATTGAGAAGATTCTTCCTCTTATTTTCTAAGAGATTAAAAATCAAAACTACTAATTAGTGAAAACCCTTCAGCGGAGTATTGTCCAGAGAGGAATAATTGGTTGTGCTTATATACTCTCTGATCTATAACATCAACTTTGACTATTTATTTTATTGAAAAAAGTCTAATAAATATATTTTGTTAAAATTTATTTTATCATTAGTGTTATTTGAATCACAACTTTTAATTTAATATATTTAAATTATTTTTTTAATAAAATAAATAGTTAAAATTGATGTTAAAGATAAAAAATTCAGAACTAGCGGAGTATAAAGGAAGCATTCTAGGAAAACATCCTCGAGGAGGGTGTAATCCAAAAAATGTCATGCCACCTGACATGTGAATCTCCACACTGGTGACATGTCTGGGCATCACTTTTGACATGTTGGCATGACAGCCTGACAGGTAGCCAGCCATCAACGGCCCAAGTCTCGGGGTTAATCTATACTGGGATCATTGCACCTTGTCATTGTAACTAAACCAAAGATTTCAAAGAGGAGCTATGAGGTCCTGTTTGAAACTGGAGGAAGAGATTCGCACCCAACTTCACAAAAGATGCGGATAAAGCTAGTCCACATCTGATACAACCTGATAACCACTATACAGAACAATAGGCAGCAGTTACGCTGGCCGGTTCAGGTGCTACCCTTTATAAACTTCTCCAATGGCCTGGACGGACAGATCTGTAAGGCCGTATCAAGAAATTGACTAACAGCATGTGAACCTCCACAGAAATCTTATAATCCACTTAATTGCCATTACACGGCATGCCTTATGATGAAAAAACTTGCAATATAGTAATTTACAAAACACATTCTGAATCTAGCCTGTATATGACAAAATGATTACTGAACTTCTAGCAGTTTTCATTTTGATTAAACTTCCATGCACCCGCACTTATTCGCAGCATGAGAATGAATAAACTCGGCAAAACTACACCAACTGAAACATAACTCTCTATTTTTTAAATTGATACGGTTTGGACAACAGGTCTAGTTCATTTTTGAACTAGAATTATTGTCCTAACAAGAAAAATTTAAGAGCAAAGGGAGTGTTAATGAACAAAGTAATACCATCTTCACGAAAAAAAAGTACCTGATGGAAACGTAGTTACTCGATCTTCTCCAAGAAGAGAGCTTAATTATGGTGTTCTTCGATTGCTCACTTATCTTCCCAGTCCAAGTGAGCAACACCTTGGGTGGTATATATAGGAGCATAACTGTGACCCGTGATCAGTTAAAACGGTTAACCTCGCATAGCAGTATACTTAACTTGCAAGGACTACTTTGATTGAGGGACCGCATTGAATTTCTTGGTCTTCCAGTGGATAGTCAATGTCCATCTCTCTCTTGATCATTTGATTCCTAACTAAAAAATGAAGGTAATCATGTAAAATGTCCATCTCTCTCTTGATTATTTGCTTCCTAACTAAAAAAATGAAGTTAATCATGTATTGTCGTGCAATACATAGGCACTTTGTGAGAACAGTTGTAGGCAACAACTAGCTTAAAAATTGTCCATGTTACTTCAGACAAGGCTAGCTGGTGTATTGCGATTATCTTCAACTATTAATTTTGACATTTTTTCCTCATCTTATGTTATGAACAAAGAACTAAGTTGTACAGTAACACGTGCTTCTTATTTCCTTCTGTTACGACAAGATTTTCTTCCAATTTCCTTATGATTGTGCATCTTGCTACGTGTCTAGGTTTGTTTTCCACGCAACCTACTCATCACGCCATGCTGCCGAGAGAATATACTCCATTTCTTTGACTGAGATGCTAGGCTAGCACACATGATAGAATTCCAGGAAACCGAGCGTCACTGCAACTGATGGGAACGCGTAATTTCTTGCTTCACCTTCTCATTTTATCATTTCGCGAATAAGGTCTATGCAGGAGCTGTTTCAAAAACAGAAACTTCACCGACACAAATTAGGCTGCATTTGGTAGAGATTATGGGATTAATTTCACAAATGATTATAGCAATTTATGTTCACTATAAACCCATGTGATTATATCCATAATTATTTATAATTATTTTTTACATTTTGTACTAGCAAACATAAGCTGTAAATAGTAGTTTTTTACCACTTCTCCTTTTTGTTGAGTTGATTGGCATGCTAGAACATTTTTTTTTGTTGCTTGGAATACGTCCTAGTCTGTCATGAAAAACTCCATACCTAGGTTTCTATTGGCTTCATCTACATGTATATGTCCTTTCATGGACCTGTGGGCAAACCTGAAATATATTGGTGCCGTGACCATGGATGCTACCTGGGCCGAAATTCATTGTTTTGTATACAGAAGGAAGCATTGTTTGGACTCCACGAGGCATATTCCCTATAGTGGTAGACGGGTGGAAGCTAATGACTCTCGCGTGGCAGAAAATATGTTCCCACAGTTCGCACTGCTGATGTTCACGGTTCAGCAGTCACAAGTTTGTTTTCATATGTCTTGAGTGTAAATTCAAGTCCGTATCTAGAATTGAAATCTTCTTGGTTCACGTATTTCAGATCTAACATCTTTCCTAACACTAGGAATGCAAGTTTTCTACCTTGTTGGTCGGGCCAAGACAAAAAAAAAAAAACCAATAAACTAGAAACCAATTCCACCTTCATAAATTTATCAAAAAATATACCACAGTGTTGATCCACAACTACTCATTGGATGGATATCATTTTGTCACACCCGGTTTATGGCTAAAACCGGATGAGTCTTTATGTATGTTCAGAAATAAGTTTCATACATAAAGTAACTTCATAAATGGTAAAAACAAAACAATGTCTCGAATAACTAACTATTACAAAAATAGACTAAGAGTCTTATTAAATTGCAAACCATGCAGCGGAAACAAAACAAAAGCTTCTGGGCTCCACAGACAGTTGATCGAATAGCTAGCCTAGACGTCGGCTCCAAAGTCTTCAAAGTTCTCCCAAGATTCTCTTTCTACTGAGCAGCAATTACAAAGGCAAAGTTGAGTACAGGATGTACTCAGCAAGTGTGGAAAGTGTATAACATGTGGCAATTATCAAAAAACAGGCAATAGGTTTTAATTGCATAAAAGCACATATTAGAGACACTCATTTTTTATTAAGCACTTATTTACTAAGTGAAAGACCTCGCATCTATGAACAGTATAATAAGTAACAGAATCGAATCACAGTCTCTCACCGTGGTTCACCAATCCAAACCAATATCATGTGAGGGTCCATATAATGCTCGTGACCGTGAGCACGGCTGTCAAGACAGTTTTACACTCTGCAGAGGTTGTACAAATTTTTCCACGAGTAGTGATTTTATCCTCTATTGCCAGGTGATTAAAAAAAATCGCCATTATGCCTGTGCCGTCGCACTCGCACACTTTCTTTGGTGTGAGGGCCAAGAGATCACTACAAAGCTTTTCCATGACTTCTACCAGCTTGTACGTGCCCACTAAAGTTTCACCCATCGGGCACTAACTGAAACCTGAGAGGCCCCCTTTTGTGTCAAATGGTTCCCGGGAGTAACTCTCCTTTCCCCACACATCTCGCTCCAGGTGAATCCAGTGTAACCCGCTTTCCTCGCTCCACCAGCTGGCACGCACAGAACTGATTTTCATCACTTACTACGCCAGGCCGCGCCCATTCTTAGCATCGTGGCTGTACGGAGACACATGAGTGGTCGCTCCACAAACTGGTTCTTAGATTTGGGAAGATAATTTACCAAGGAACAGTGCCAGTAACCCTGCACACAGTCCTACACCAACCATATCACTCAAATCATCACTATCCAAGTTGCTGTTAATCTCCCATTAATCCTCGTGAAGCATGTATAATGATCCATTTAAATATACCCAACCCGACAGTAGCAATCTAAGCATGTGATCTATCCAACATTAAAGTAAACTAAGGTGACAAGACATAAAGTGGAAAACTAGGAATTTTTATTAATAGGTACGCAGTCAATTTGACACAAGCATGCAACTACAAGATAGATGTTTTGAAAATAGGCGCAAGATGGTCAAAGACACTTGGCTTGCTGCTCTTGGGAGTAAAAGTCGACAGCCTCGAACTCTTGTTGCTGGAAGTCTTCGACGAACTGCAGCTCCGAGACGAAGTCGTCTAACGCACAAGAACACAAACAATCAAACAAATGCAACAAAACAGAACAAGATCAGTATGATGATGTCATGAATGCATAGGTTATTTTGTTACGATCGTTTTGATATGTTATTTGCTTAAATCGGAGTTACGGATCAAAAGTTATGGCATTTATAAGGTTTAGGGGCTAATCTATAATTTACAAAATTATTGGAAGACTAAATTATAATTACCAAAAATTTCAGGGGTTAAAATGTAAATTGTCATTTTGGCAGGGGCTGATTTGTAATTAAAATTAAGTGTAGGGGCTTTTCTGTAAAAGTGCCATAATGATTTATTAAATAACTATTATAATTAATTACTATTAAATAATTACTTTAATTATTTTCCACATTATTAATTATGTAATTATTGGAAATTTCGAAATTAATTAATCTAATATCTAATTAATTTTAATTAATCGGGTATGCTGAAGTCATGCTGAGGTCGTGCTGACGCAATAAGAATTTAATTTATTTTTATTTCTAATTCGAAAATTAATCTAAGCCGTTGATTTCAAAATGAACGGTTCGGATTATTCGGGTGACGTTGCTCAATGTGGAGTGTCGGATCTAGATCTGATGGGTGAGATCGGTTGGGCGACGTGGCTCACTGTGGGCGGTTGGATTTTGATCGGGCGGCTGAGATTTAAAAGGGGCGGGGTTGGCGTGATCTGTCCGGTTTAGATTGGACAGCCGAGG
>BCLG01000380.1:38020-58415 GCA_001602295.1 Zoysia matrella | reverse complement strand
AATCTAGTGTAGTGAACAATTCTGAATGTGCACATTTATGAAATTCAACACTCAGGTACATATATATGAACACCATTGAACAAGAAGGAGCTCAACAAGAAGTCGATGCACTACTAGGATCATAACAATAGCCAACAGTGTGGCAATTCACAAGTAATTCAATTGTAGTTGGACACTTTTGGTGGTTATGTGCCCGGCCGATGGATTATATTGATTGGATCTGTAGTGTCATATGGATATTGATCTGTGATGGATTAAAACAATAATTAACCTACAACATAGAGAACTATTGATGTTATCTACAGTTGTGAACTACGACTGAGGGTGTATGTTGATCAACTTAGTTCAAAACCTTAGCCACCGCCACCACATCCCTCCCAATGAACCCAAAGCTATGCTCATCGGTGTTACCATCTGCGCATAGCATTTCACACATATAGTAGAGGCCCGCTAAGCTACACCAATTCCTCTTAATTCCCTTACCTCCTAGGAGGTGAAGCACCGATTCAATTTGAGTAGTTGAATTTTGGAAAGAAAAAAATACGAAATATAATATCCGCATCAATCAAAAACTAGGAAAACTGCTACACTAAACCATGCATAAAAACTGAAAAAATAGAAAAAAAAACAGGTTTTAAAACAAAAATCTCTTGGATTTTTCGGTTTACCTACCTGATTTTCTGTTTTCAATTTTTTGAATTTTGAATCCAAATCACTTCTACCGGTTTCATCGGTTTTCGGTCGTTTGACTGGTTTTCAGTTTCTCAATTTTTTTCGAACTTCTATGTGCCCGACGAACTATATGGATTGGATCTGTAGTTGTGTCATATGGATACTGATTTTTAATGGATCAAAACAATAATGGACCTAGAACATAGAAGACTATTAAATGTTATATTCAGTAGTTTCATGAAACTACGAACTGAGGGTGCATGTTGGTCAACTAGTTCAAAACCCTAGCCGCCAGTACCACATCCCTCCCAATGAAACAAAAGCTATGCTCATTGGTGTTACCATCTGCACATAGCATTCCACATATATAGTATGGATTTTGGGAGGAGACGCAACTGTTATTGCTACGGTGCTAGCTAAACGGCTGGATGAGGAGAGATCGATGGATGGACAAGGAGGAGAGGGGGATGTGCATGGGATGGACTTCTTCCTCTACACAGTTGTGTGACTTAACTATATTGGACTGCTCCAACTTTGTTTCCACTCTGTAATAACTATCCAACTGAATTTTAATTAGTTGAACTAGCTCTTTGTCTAAAATAATCTTGAGCCTGACGCTCAACTAACAAGAAGTTAACTCCAATACTTTCCCTATATGCTCCTGAACAACATCCAGGTTTATAATCACCTCTATCTAAAAACATTACACACATCATATAGGGGTCACGCATAACTCAACTCATTTTCATTATCTAAAAAAAACTCAACTCATTTTTACACAAGTAGTAATAAACATCATACCTGTTGCCAATTCTGTTTTTCTCTTTTTGTCAGTCGGACTAGAGAGTAATAAGGGGCCTAACGACGTGTTGTGTCCATGTGGTGCTTCCATTTACCTTTTCTTTAGCGTCGTGCGTGTCCATGGCAGAGTTAGATCCATGGCGCTGAACGTTGGTCAATTAGCTGTAATCTTCTCTTAAATAGATACATCCTCCGTCCCAAAATATAAGGATTGCTAGATTTAGTTAAAGTCAAACTTCTTTAGCTTTGACTGTTAATAATGAAAAATTTATAACTGTGTGATTTTTTTGCATGTTTATTTAGTGTGTTGATTCAATAAGATCTAGTTCTTACTGCTCACGGGTTCAGCGCTCTATATTGCCTAGAGTACCTTAATCGTTATATACGCGTGGGTTAAGATAGTAACTTACTTCGTAGACGTGGTGTATAAGATAGTGGTCACCTTTGTTTATTACGTAGTTCACGTTCGGGTACGTAGTAGTGATGGAAGCCTGAACAGCCTATGGATTCAGGAGGAAACAGGTGCCCGAAGTAATGCGTTAGGAATTAATCTTACCTTGTCCTAGACTTGGAGATCTCAAGAACCCCTCTCTACCCTTGATGGAATACTCTTGATGGAAGTGCTCGATAACTTTAGGAATACTCTTGATGGAAGTTCTTGTTGTCCTTGGATAAAATAAGTTACCAGATAATACACACATGTTCCTCGCTCTCGATAACTTTAGGAATACTCTTGATGGAAGTGCTACAGC
Organism: Zoysia matrella; assembly: GCA_001602295.1. Lineage (NCBI taxonomy): Eukaryota > Viridiplantae > Streptophyta > Magnoliopsida > Poales > Poaceae > Zoysia > Zoysia matrella. Next base: position 56,190 of record BCLG01000380.1, on the reverse strand, counting down.
GATATTTCGTGCGCTTGCAGATTTATCTGTGGACGTAAGAAATACGAACAAAGAAAAGGCAGGAGAACCCTGCAAATACTAAGCAAAGCACTTTTAAGAAGAAGAAGAAGAAAGAAAATTGCTTCTTTTGCAGTGAATTTGAGCAATTTGCTGTGAATGTGAGAATCCCAAGTGGAAGGATGATAAAAAGTCAGCAAATATAGTTGTTAGCGAAACTGTAGAAATGTCAGGTACGGTAAAATTTTACATGGCTCTTCCAGCTCTGTTTACCTAAGTGATAGATTGATACAGGTGCTAATATTCATGTGTGTGCTGATATATCCTTGTTTCATGTTATCAGGTCGAAGGGACTGGCTCTTTGTTGATGAAAAACAGGACACATGCATGTCTTCTTGGTATTGGTATGGTTAATCTGAAACATACTTCTGGAAAGACATTGCAATTGAATAATGTGCAACATGTCTCAACCATTAAAAAGAATATAGTTAGCGGCTCTCTACTATGTAGAGATGGTTTTAAGTTAGTCTTTGAATCCAATAAGTGTGCTGTCTAATGTTTGGCATTCATGACTTTGTCATATTAATTTTGATTGTATGGTATACAGTTAGCAAATTGGAGTTTAATTTCAAATTTTACCTTAGTCAAAGGTTCTAAGTTTCATGTTTGTGTAAAATCAAAACAACCTCGCAAATCTCTAAAGTTTGCAAAGGCGAGGGATTTGGCACCACTGGAACTAATTCATTCCGATTTGTGCAAAATGAGTGAATAATTAACAAGATGTGCTAAAAAGTAATTCATGACTTTATAGATGATTGTACTAGATTTTGCTATATATATTTGTTGAAGTTAAAGGATGAAGCATTACATTACTTTACGATCTATAAAGCTGACGTAGAAAACCCAACTTGAGAGAAAGATCAAACATGTAAGGCCTGATCGTGGTTGAGAATACTTTACAAATTTGTTAACTTTTTTGTGAGGAACATGAAAATACTCATGAGAGGGAACCTCTCTGTTCACCTCAATCAAATGGGGTAGCTGAAACAAAGAAGCCTACTCTAACAATTTTGTTAACTCCATGTTTGATAAATTAGGACTTTCCAAGGAATGGTGGGGTGAGAATATATTGACACATGTCCTAAATCGTATTCCTATAAATAATAAACAATCACTCCATTCGAGGAATGGGAAATATTAAATCTCTTATACTTGCGTACTTGGGTTGTTTGGCAAAAGTGAATGTGTCAATCAATAAGAAATGCAAGCTTAGACCGAAAATGGTTGACTGTATCTTTATTTGTTATGCTTTTCATAGATTTTTAACTGTAAAATCCAGAGTGTTGGTATGCATGTTGGTATAATTATGGAGTCTAGATACGCTAAATTTTTATTAACTTTTTTCATATGCAATAGGATCATTGTAGCTCTAGTAAAAAATTGGTAATGAATGAAGAGACTACTGATATGATATAACAAACTCTTATGAAAAATCCAAAGAAGGATGACAATGAAAGAACTATTAAAGAGGCATATTCATCTCCTGACACTGTCTATTGAATGGAACCAATTAGGAGTGACATGGATTCAATTATGTCTAATGGAACTCGGAAGCTGATTAATAGAACTTATGGGTGCAAACCCATCGTGTGCAAGTGGGTGTTCAAGAAAAGGTTTATACCTGATGGTACAATTGAATGTACAAGGCGAGGCTTGTAGCTATGGGCTATATTAAAAGAAGAAGAAGATTTCTTTGACACTTTCTCACTTATTGCCCAATTGACCATAATTCGAGTGCTACTTTCTTTAGATTAGGCATATGGAGAGTTGAAGGAGATCTATATGGATTAGGCATATAGGTTTATAGTAGAAGGTCAAGAAGGAATAATATGTAAGTTGTTAAAATCTTTATATGGCCTCAAGCAAGCAGCTAAGCAATGGTATGAGAAGTTCGATAAAACTCTCATGTCCGTTAGTTTTGTTATGAACTAAACAAACAAATACGTATATTATCGCTTTGGTGGGGGTGAGGGAGTAATGCTTGTACGTTGATGACATATTGATATTTGGGGCAAATTTTAATGTGATTAAGGAAGTCAAAGAGTTTTTGTCACTAATTTGAGATGAAAGATTTGAGAGAGCCTCAAGTTATTTTTAATATAAAACTACTGAGGGAAGGTGATGGTGGGGATAGATTTTGCAACCCAGTATGTGGAAAAAATTTTATTTCGCTTCGGTTACAATGACTACAAACCTGCTCGAACACCTTATGATGCTAAGATTTTAGAAAAAAAACAAAAGTATAATGAGAGATCAGTTGAGATACTCTTAAATTATTGGTTTACTCGTGTATTTAGCTAGCGCTATGAGGCTTTACATCTCATTTGTTGCGAGAAAACTTAGCAGGTTTGTTTCAAATCTAGGAGATGATTATTGCATGCTCTTGAGAGAGTAATGCGCGACCTAAAAGGCACTGTGAATTATGTGATTCACTATAATGGGAACCCAAAGGTTCTAGAGGGTTATAGTGATTCTAATTGAATTTTTATTCTGATAAGTTTATACTTATGTGTTTATACTTGGTAGTGGCGTTGTTTCCTAGAGGTCTTACAAGTAGAACATTTTAACGAAGCCAACTATGGACAATATTAGATACTGCTACTGTTGAGGCAGAATGGCTTTATAAACTCCCTAATGGATTTGTCGATGGTTAAAAAATCAGTATTGGCTACCCAAGTTAACTGTGATAATCAGAAGGTGATTGCCAAAGTGAACAGTTCAAAGGACAACATGAAGTCAACTAGATATGTAAAGAAGTAGTTACATTCTGTAAGAAAATTGAGGAATTCCATAGTGATATCATTGGATTATATCCAAACAGCTGAAAATGTAGCAGACCAATTCACAAAGGGTCTTTTATGAAATATGATAGAGAATGAATCTTGCAGGGAATTAAACTTGAGACCCGTCATGTGAGTCATGTCATGGTAGTAACATATCCCGTGTGCTCGGAGATCCCTTTGAATCAGGAGGTGAGAGAACCTATTAACTGGCTGACAAAAGAGAACTTTTGAATAAGGCTCATTCTTGTGAAAATGCCTATAAAACTCCTCACTTACCCAAGGACACATGACAACACATTCCACTGCTGATGCTGCACTTTTTGCATTAATATATTTAAAATTAAAATATATTGTAAAATGCCTAAATTTCTGACACCATTGTCTTTCAGTTCACGTTTGAGTGTGCGGGTGTGTGCTGACAGTGAGTCGCTGATGGTGAATAACTCCGGTGTTTCTGCAACACATACATGCATGGCGCATTATCCACATGTTGCCATGTTCAGCACCATTTCTGCTCAACATGCGCATGAAGATACCGAGGCAGCGCGATACACCGCGGTGGTGGTCAACTGGCCAACACCAAAAATGCAGCCTCGAACATGGCACAGGAGCTTGCAGAGGAGCGCAGAAAGCCCAGCCGCCCAGGACCAGTAGGGTCTCTTCTGGTGTCCCGTCAACTTGCCAAGCAGGCAAGCACCATGGCCTGCCCCAGCTTGGCAGTTGGCAGGACAGGGTTCACACTGGACATCGCCTTCTATTTGCAAAACCTGTTCCAAAAAGACATCTTCGCAGCCGTCAGCTGTGAACTGCCTGTCCAAGACGGATACCATACCATGCCGCGCCATGTCGGACTACAGGGTTACTGTGAGTATGATTGGTACCCAGCATGAGGCCTCCACCAGGCCCAGCTGATACAGTGTTCGCGTGTCTGTTTACTTGGACGCGACCGCGAGCCTGGCCCAACTCATGCACCCTCCCCTCCTCAGCCTGGCTCGGGAGGCACGCGGGAGGCAAGCGGGAGGCACGCGGGAGGCAAGCGGGAGGCAAGCTTCCGGAGCTTGGCCGCGGTAATGCAGCCCGTGGAGGCCCGCCCGCATCCGCTCACGCAGGCAATAAAAGGCGGATTGCTCTCGGTGAGCATTAGGGTTACCGGTCTTTCCTCCTTCGCGCCGCTCGTCTCTCTCACCTGTGTCTCACCGCCTGTTGCTCTTGCCGGTCGCCGTCGACAACCTCCCCTTGCCATTCCGGTTACTCAAGCGGGCACACGGTATAAATGCGTCGGCCTTGGATCAGACCTCCTTCCCCCCCTACTTTCTCTCTTGTTTGCCGTCGTCCCATTAGGTGTACTGTGGCTTCTTTCTTGTTCATGCTCTTGCTTGTTTGAGCACTGGTGTTCGTAGATCTAAATGTTATTTATGTAGATCTATAATGTACTGAGCGCAGGTCTTTGGTCAATGATGTTTAGCAAAGGGTTTTGCTTGCCACTGGAGGAGCATCCCATGAATGTGGCAGCCGTGGCAAGCATCTTGATGATCCCGACAAAACTTTGCATACTGACAGTACATTCCTATATGCCTTATTGTTGACCTAAATCCTAACACATGTGAATGTCATTTTGCATTTAGATTTTCTATTGGTTCCAATGAAGGGTTTGGATGTCCAAGCAATCATGGTCAAGATGGTGCTGATGATGATGAGGCTATGGGTGGTCAGAAATCTGAAACAGTAAATCATAAAAGCCCTCAACTTGAGAGCAGCAAGGTTACTGGCAGTTTCAAAGATTTTGAGGTATCAAACTGTGGGGAAGAGAGGGCAAACAAGAGGAAGAAGACCTGCCAGGAAGAGTTTCTTATGATGATGGATATGACTAAGCTGTGAGCAAGGTGGCAGCTGCAGTAGAGAAACCAGTGCACAATGAAGTGCACCCTGAGCTACACAACAGTGTGATGCAGTGTCTAGGATACTCCTAGAAAGCTTTGATGTTTAGACTTTGCTACCTGCTGCAAAATAAAGCTGAGGGGCTGTGTTTTGTGTAGATGAGTGAGGAACATTGAGTTCTGTGGTTGGAGACACACCTAACCAAAAACTACTACCTGCAGCACGAGGGCATGTTAACCTGTAGTGCTTATGTCCTTCACTAATCCAGTAGACATAGAGGTTTTTGGTAGTAGCTATGCTAACTACATTCCAACTTTGATGTTGCTGTTTTGTTTAGCAAAATCCCCACTGTTTTTTTTTAGCTGTCTAGCTACCTTTGGTCTTTGACATGGGTCTTTGACAATAGATGTGGTAGCAGTGAAGGATTATGATTGAAACTATGGACTTAGATGTTTTATTATCTGCTACTTATGCTGCTAAGTTTATTCGACATTCCTGTGCTTGCTCTGTTGTTCTGTTGAAATGCTAGTAGTCTGAATAGTTATATTGTTTTTAAGATTGCAATGCGTTGGTATGCTATTTTTCAGGGCTGTGTGCCTGGTGTTTACAATTTTTGGCTATTGTGCCATGAACAAGTCATCGGATACGGCAACAGCTGCTATAAGAGCTACAGCTCAAAAGATGAAGCTCTCTATGCATTTGAGTGCTATGTTAATTCAGATTCTTATAAACAATGTGCACTTAAAGTAAAAGTTAAGCATCACAGTGTTTGATATGCTGCTTATTGAAAAGAACTTGTCATTTGCATTCAATTCTGTGTCATTTTTATCCTGTTACACTGTACCACAACTTAAAATTAACATCAGGAGTCAGTTGCTAAATATAAAATATAGCATCGGATGGTCAATTGGTAAAAGTTTTAAACACACTGTCTGTCGTTAAAAGTTTATTTTCGAATATGACGGTCGGTTGCTATTTTTATTTCAAATTATAATCAGTCAGTCCGTAGCTATATTTCAGTTTTAGCGAACAACCTTCTGTTGGCACTGAAACCCTAAATTTCGCCGCCCGCCAACAGCCAGCCCATGCGCCGCCCTTTTTCCCCCTGCTCTCCCGAACTCCATACGGACGTGCCTAAGTCACGACTCTCGACCTCAGACGCCGCCGCCCCTCTGCGTCGCCCCTTCTTCCGGCACCGGCGGCCGCTCGCCCTGCCTGCGCCGCACGTCGGGGCCGCGCTCTCCACCCTAAGTCGTGCGTCGAGGCCACGCTCCGGGGCCGTGAGGGCCTCTCTACGCTGCACCGCGTCCCTGCGCCGCGTCTGGGCCGCGCGCCCCTCCCTGCGTCGTTCGCCGGGCGGCCGTGCCTCTGATGGCCCCCTGGTGGCGCATGGTGATGGTTTCCGTAGTCTTTGAACCGCAGGCTTCTGCAATGTTTATGGCATCAATGCCGAGCTGCTCGCCATGGTACCACAGCCCGTTATTGTAGTACTATTCTTGTACCCCCTCATCACCTCCCTTAGAAGCAACACCCTCCATTTTGTATTTTGTTGCTGCGTTCCCGTGAGCAGGAAGAAGAGACAAAGGAATTCCTTGTTTCTACCCCACCAGGGGAGCAATGGTACTGTTGTGTTCGACTGAATGCCTCCTCCATTTTGTATTTTTCTTGGACACAAATGTTCTTGCATTTCTTGAATTTATATAATAATAGGCCTGGTTAGATGCAGATTCATATATCTGAAACTACTGTTTTATTCGAAATTTTTCCAGACCACAGGGTTGCTGATCAGATGCAAAGAAATCACACTACTGGAAGGTCAAGGAGTTCCATTGTTTCCTTGCTCTGAGCTGTATCATATTCCATCATACAGGTATGCTGATTTAAAGGTGTTTTTTTTTCAGTTCTGTTGGGGCAGAAGCGGCAGATGAAGCTATGCAACAATAAGCAAATTCAGACCCTTTTTTTAAAGATTTTTTCCTTTTTGTATCTCATTTAAAGATCTTTTTTTTTTTTGCAGAGATAAGCAAGGAGGCTGTGCAGGAATATGTTGATTTGCAGGTGCAATTCTGAACTATTTGGTTAGCTCCGTGCTCTAAGTTGTAGTAAAAGCATGTTATGCATCCCTTATTATTCTGTCATGTATGAACTATTTGATATTATTTCCCTTCAGTAAATTTTATTTATTTCTAATAAACTTTCTGATTGGCATGGTTGACATATTTTCTGTTCAGTATCTACGAATTTGACTCTGTGATCTATTATGGCATGTTGTTCTCCATATTTCTCTTTTATTATATTTCACACATTGTTGTGGTTCGCTAGAAGCATCTGATGATCATAAAAGTCCCCCTGTAGTCTCAACTCTTTTCCCCATGTTTAAGCCCTTAGCATGGTAGCACATTTTCTTAAGAAAATGAATGTGCAAATGCTGAAAGCCGCATCTCGAAACCAGACTGTTATCTTCCGACCCATGATCACCCTTATTCAGTTTTTTCATATTTCTTAACTGTCAACAAAGCCCAGTTAATCTTTCAGCATTTGCATTTATTAGAATTTGTAGATTGCTAGCCGTTAGCATCGTTGGTTATGACTTGCTTTTGTGCTAATACAGGGGTTGCATGCAAAACTGAAGTTTCCTTGATCCCCATGTTGATGCCCCTGTTTTGAAACGCTGATTGATCATGAGGTGGTTTTTGTTTATGGAACATCTTAATGCTATTTACTGCAGTCTTTACTGTTATCTGAATTTTCAACTTATTATATTATCCTAATTTTATCAGTGTCTATCATATTGTGTCTGTCATTTCTTATCATGCTACCAACTTTCTGTTCTCGGTCTGGTCAAGGTATCGTGATACCTTAACCAACTTTCTAGTCTCAGACTTGTTGTTTATATTTTCTATATTGTTCTACAATGTCGTAAAATCTGGTTTCTATCAACATGTCAAAGTTGTTTATATTTTCAGGTGACTCTACTAAGCTGAAGCTGCTGCTTAGCAAACTGAAAGGATAAATCAGCCCAGGCAAGATGATGATGGCATCAAGTACAAGAACTTTTTTTTTGAACTGGCAACTATGAGGACATTAATTAGGACTTTAGTAGCTTAGTTGACATAGTAGCTCGAGATTGAATCTTTGTAAGGATTGTCTATATACAAATGACATGTACTGATGGTTTTAATTTAAATTGTAAGATTTGTTTAGTCTATATATATGTGTTAACTATATATTGTCTAGATGGCTGATATTGTTAATTGCTGATATGATTAATGTGTATGGCTGGACTGCCTGGTATTTGGCTCTGGACTGCTTGGTAATTAACTGTTGGTTGTTATAAATATATATATCATCGGACAGTTGGTTGCTATAAGTAAATAATAGTGTCAGATAGTCTGTTGCTATATATATCTTATAGCATTTGTCGGTCGGTCGTTATAAGTGATTGGTTGCTAAAAACTTATAGCGACGTCATCATCAAGTACAGACCAAGTTGGTTGCTAAAAGTTTTTAATGATCGACCGTCGGTTGTTATAGCGGCTTTTAACGATAGAAAATGAGTCGTTATAAATGGGCTGTGGTATAGTGTTGTATGCAGTTAATAAATTTTAGAGCCCACTTTGATTTGGGGTATGTCAGTTAACTGCTTGTATGGTTATCAACTTGCATTTGGTGCGTTCAGGCTATGTTGGCAGTTGTTGGATTTTATTAACATTTCATATGGATTCTGGGCATTACTTCTGGTGCATTCAAGCTATGTTGGCACTTGTTGAATTGTATTAAACATTTGATATGGATTTTGGGCATCATTTTTGTCTATCTTCGGTGATTTGGGTTTGGTGCCAAAGCTATTGCACCAGCACCAAATTCTGGCGCCACTGCATTCCTGTTGGTGCCATGTGGTGCCTTCCTCTGTGCTGGTAACCTCACTCTCTTTTCAGAGAGTAACCTAAATCTTGTCCATCCAGACCATCAAACACACTTTACCTGCATTAACAGATGCAGATATAGGTGTCAATCAAGCTACCAATCAACTTCATATCTCATCCAAGCCAAGATGAGAAGTGAAATCAATTACCGATACCTAGTCGCGCAGCACCTAGCTGAGCTGCACCTGGTTGCTTTTTCTAGCCAGGCCGGTATGGGTGTTGGAAACCAATCACACCCTGTATTCATTGACATCCCCGGGCACTCCGCCATACAGCTTGGCGGCTTCTTCATCATGGCAGGCCGAGATATTCCCGGCACAACTTCTCAGCTACCTAAAGGCTTGTTCGGTTGTTAGACTAGAAATCATTTCCAATAGGATTGATTTCCGATACGAAGCAAGTCATCTTAAGTTAATAATTTAATCTTTATTTATGAAAATTTTCATTAGAGTGAAAATAAAACTCGATATATTTCTATATTTTCTCATTTCATGACAAGAAATAAAAATACATCTTACCATGCGGAACGAAAATATAGACCAGATTTTATTTTCATTAGTAGAATTGTCTATGAACAACGATTAAGTTATTAACATATGATGACTTATTTCATACCAGAAAATCAATTCTATTACAAGCATCCCGCGCAGCGTGGGTTCCATGGGTTGTACGCAGCGCAGAGCATGGACCTAACAAAGACGTATGCCGGGTACCCGCCGGGCATGGGAATGCGCAACTCTCCTGGGTCGAGGGGCAAGTCGCTCGAGGAGCTCTCTTGTGAAAAGGACGATGCAACTAGTCCGGATTAAGTAGACGACAGTCATGCCAGCCGAGCAATTAGAGTAAATAACTAAATTCTCCGTATCTTACTCCCTCCGTTTTTTAAATTGATGTCACCGTTGATTCGTCTTATTCAAAAAATTTTGATAAAAATTATATATTTTATTATAATATGATTAATTATTAAGGTTATTTGAATCATAACTTAAAATTTTACATATTTAAACTAATTTTTTAATAAAACAAAAAGTCAAAATTGAAATTAAAAGTTCAAAAGCGACATTAATTAAAAAACGAAGAGAGTACTAAAAATAAAGGTCCAGTTTGGTAGTCAGAAACATTCCTTGAAGCAGGTCACCAGAAATAAGGGCACGTTAGGTTTGCATCCACCGCGCGGCAGCTCGCTTTGCCAGAAGTGTGGCGTGCCGAGATGGCCAAACAGATTTGCCGCACTTTACCCAAGGTTTGGCGGCTACCAAAGCGGCCAGTTCATTTTTGACGCCGCAGCTCGCCGAGAGTATGGCGAACGATTCGTCCGCCCAAAGTTACGGCGTGACGCAACTCTAGCAATGCATGGCCGTGGCAAGAGCCAAACAGGTCCCAAGTATCGTAAGATGCATGCATGCTTGTACATGCAGTTCTGTGGCCAGCATGCCCAGAAAACACTCCCGATAGATGCTGCTTCGCATTATTGGAAGTTGCTTGCATCACCATATTTGCCTACCCATCTCCATTTTAACGTTCCAATGACCGAACTGGGTTGTGTCGAACCAGCCGAGCCATCCGAACACCAAATTGGGAAATTGTTTTCCGATGGCTTGGAAATGGTTTTTTGATGGCTTGTGTCACAATGTGTACCTCATCACCCCCCCCCCCCCCACCCCGCCCCCATGAGGAACACCAAAGTGTGGCTGATAAACAAGAAAAAAAACTTAATAGCTCACTGCTTTTATCCTGCAAATCCCACTCTAACATAATGCAAGCGGCGACGGTGAGTAGAAAAGAGTAACGATATCCCAGCAAAGTTAAACTAAATGTCGATGACTAAATTTTAAATCTCAAATCAAGGTTTGAACAAAAGAGGAACCAAACACCAGGTCTACAGCCATTGACCTCTGCTAGATGCCATGTACCACCTATAATATTAATTTGCACCTATATGTTGAACCTTAGGAAGGTGGGACATGATAATAACCGCTTGCGCCGGTGACGGGCTGCCACCTTTCCTGAGACAGGATCAGCGGCCATGTTACAGTATCAGCGGCCATGTTCTAGGTGCCCAGTGCTGTTTTTTTACATACCGGGCACAGATTTTTAATAACCAGCCATTGTTTAATGCACGCAGTGTGGAATTCATGGCCACAGTCCAGTCTGCCGATGTCCTCACCTTCCACATAATCTTCCTGCAAAGATATAGGGTATGATCACTAATGCCAATGGATTTTACAATAGGAAACCATGCCAATAATACATGTTCAATTTTGTCACATCAGGGAAACAATAGTTGCATATAATATAATAATTAAATGGCACAATACAGTTCTGTACATTATTCTCTCTCCACTGCTACATCTGTTACATCATGCCAGGCTGATTCGTTTGACCATTTGTTGGGAAAATTTTGAAAAGAGATTATTTTGTAAAAGGAGGCAGAAGGTTCGGCAAGTTTTATCACCAAGATTCAAGGTATATTTCACCGTATGCAAAGTTGGCACACAATGCAGAATTAATACTAGAGGAAAAAGAATAATTGTGCTATAAGGTCAGGAAAGTAAAACATGTGATGCTCAGCAAAACAAGTATGCCAGATTGTTATATGTAGATATGCAGGGATCAATCAAAATCAGATCTGCAACACTTAAGATTATTGGAGCCACTATGCGGATTGTATTAAAGAGGGGCTGTAAAATGCAACCACGGCAGCCCATAACAAAAGAAAAAAAAAGTTACTACATCAGTTTTTTTCAGGATACTAAATAACAGTAGGAATTCATGAACACGCATACAGATTGGGGGTTTGCTCTTACATGCAGTAGAAAAATCTAAATTGAGCACAAATAGTTTTGAATGTGACTAAACAAGTCAATAAGTACCACATCCATAGTCCAATGACCTTGAAAGCAAACAATGCCACAGGAAAAATAGATCTTTCAAATTACCTGACAAATACAGCATGGTTCAACAACAGTTGGAGGTTCTTCCAGCTCTAGGCAGACATACTTCCACTGCTTCATGCTAGTCATAATTTTCTCCTCGCTAAGTCCAGTGTTTACATATCCAATACGTTCACCAAGTGCCAGCAGTTCCTGGAAAACACAATCAATTAGATTCAAATGCATACCTTAACATAACAATGGTGCCAGGGAACCATGGTGTTTTTTCTTTTTCACTGGGGGCGATGACTGCAAATGTTTCAATGGTATAGTTCCTGATACATGCAAAAGATATCTTCAATTCTAAATTAATTTTTACTGATGTTACACAACTTAAACTGATGGCATAAAGTATGACATCGTGATATATTTTAAGGGATGTGGCATTGGATGCTTATTTTACAATGAAAATGCTTCTAACAATTTTTTATTTAAGGAAACCAAGCATGACTGAATAACCAACCTAGCAACTAGGATTTCTTATTTAAGGAAAACATATAGTACACAAATAATTCGGTGGTGTACGTTGAGTACCTCATATGACATATTATCCACATCAAGCCGCATATCCCGATGCCTATCAATCAAATTGGCTCTCCTCATGATAATAGATCGATCAATGAGAAGCAAATCCTGTTCCAAATCAATGTTGCTATTTCAGGATAAATCACAGGGACAGTTAGTTAACTTAGAGAAAATCGTCTTACTGTCTGGACACAATCCTAGTCCAACTGAATCTAAGAACATGCACTGAATATATGGATCATAAATCATTATCCAACTGAATATAAGAACTAATTGAACAACCAATATATTGTAGTCCTTTGAGAGATCCAAATAGTATTATCACAAAATTGTACAGCCAATTCAATGCTTCATGTGGGGCAAATGTGATATGTTCCAATAAATGGAAAGGCAGACTGCTTCTGGTTGAAACTGTGCAACACAAACTTGAAACATAAAAAAAATCAATGCAAAATCAATCTTTCGCAGGGGCACACAATGTGTTTGGAACTTTTTTAATGGAGCATAAATGGAGTCATGTCACAGAAATCAGCTATCAAGTCATTATTCCTTGAAATGAAATACCAACATTCCAAGACTAAGCCCAATAAGCCCAAACTAAGGAAACCTTCATACAGTAAGTTGTACACAAATTTAGATATATAATAAAGTAATTAGTTGTAAACAAATGTCAACCACATCATAGAAATCAACTTCCTAGAAAACTACCTGCTTAACAAACATAAAACTTACTGACAGTCATACAAGATGACACAATATTGACTGTAAATGTATAACAGTGTATTTCAAGTAATTCAGCCACCCTAAAATATAAACTACTATATTAGGCAATCCAAGTAGTGGAGAAATATGTCAATAATATACAAATGCAGAAAATTCTGACCTCCAGCCTAGCATTTCTACCCTGACGAATCTGGTCAACAACATTGCGAAGCTGTAAAAGGAAATAATTACATATTAGTGAATCATCAAGCAACCAAACATCCGTATGTCAGTAATGCATCTCAACGCATGAGATTACAGATGACTTGCGAAGATGAAAAATAGTTGGGCATTCATGTGTGATGACCAAATAATCAAAATTACTGATTATTTTCACATAGGAACAGTTTTCTCAATAATTTGGATTGTTTGTGTTGTTTGTGCTTTTAATGTTGTAACCGCATCGTTCACTCAGTAAAATTAGAAACAATAGAAGCATAGATACAATAAAAGTAACTCATATTTTAGTCTATGCAACCTTCCAAGGTACATTTTTTTCATTGAAAAAAAAACTCGACCTTGGGGGGGGGGGGGGGGGGGGTTAATATAGCCCCAGGCATTTTGTTAAGATGACCTCAAGCAGCTCGAGAAAAGACTCAAACAGCCACCCCTCCCATATAGAGTGGCACCATAGCCCATGTGAGAATGATCTGAGCTAGGCCTTAGACATTTGTTTTAGCGTGGGAGAGACGAGTGGATTTTTTTTTAAGCCGAACTAAAATATGCTCCCATAGGGAGTCAAACCCAGGACCTGATGAATGCTACTAGAGCCAAATTACCAACTCAGCTAGAGGCACGTTAACATTTTCTAATTTTAGAAAAATTTATACCAAATTTAATTATGTAAAATGTATCATTTAGGAGACAAACAAATTGCTACCTCAATAAAGCCCCCCAGTTCAGTTTCGTGCATAGCAGAAAAATGGAATGCAAGTTCAGAACTGTCAGATCATATATTCAGCAGGGATACTTAAAAGAGTTAATGGCCATGTACAAAATGCACATATAGTAACATATATAGAAATAAATATTGCACAGAAATATAGCAATATTATTGTACTAAATTATCTAATTCAGTAGAACAATAAGGCATCTTTGTAAAACTGAGAAAAATGTAGCAGTAACAATCTATTATCTCAGATCATGCAACAGAGTGTTGTCCGGTGCAATTCAATGATATTAGAACACTGCTTAAGAAAATCATATGATAGATAAATGAAATGACTCAAGAGCAACTCACCTCTGATACTGTTCTACTTCCATCTCTTGAGGCAGCTATTGTCTGCATGAAAGACTGAAGGTCCAAGTAGCTAGAATTTTGCCTATCTGCAGAAGGTGGAACTCCCCTAAAGTAAGGCTGAGGACCTGGCTGCTGGCTTTGAATGTCATTTGACGTGGACGAAGATCCACGGTGCTGCAATGCTATGCTTGAACTTCTAACACTAGCAGAAACTAAGGACCTCCTAGCCGTATCAGTTGAACCTCTTAGAGTTGTACTTGGCTGAGATGAATTGGTCCCAGGGGCTTGTTGAGCTCCAACATTTACAGAGGCTCTAGCTGTGGAGCTATAGTTGAACACAGAATTTTGCTGATTGCCTCTGCTTCTGGGTGCGGAAGGGAAATTTATTGAATCACCACCATACAGTGAAGAGCCTAAGAGAAGGGGCTCAGGTAATTCACTCCTCACCAGGTTCCTATCAGGATCATGCGAAGATGATATATGAACTGCCGTATCTTCAGAAATTGAAGATTCCCCAATTTGAGATCCAAAATTACCATTTGATGAAGGACGATGGAGATTTTGTGAAAACTGAGTAACAGCAGGGAGATGTGGTCGACCATGAGCACTTTCAGAAGAACTTATCTGTCTAGGTTGCACTGGAATATAGGCAGACGACTGTGGTGTATGTGGATAAGCAGAATGCCTGAGACTAGCCTCAGGTAGCAGGCTGGGCAGTGATTGATCATAATCATTAAGGCTCATTCTCATCCTTGTATTTCGCACAAATCCATGTTCAAGTGGATCATTATACAATGAATAATGATCAGACAAGGAAGAGCTTGTAGTGATGTTGGTACTCTGGTTCAGCTGTTCCATGGGAGGATATGAAACAGCATAGTTTGCAGCAGTAGGCACTGTTAAACTAGTACTTCCATGAGCAGCAGGAGCAGGAAGCATAACATTATTATTTTGGTGATGAATAAATGAGCTTCCAATGGCAGAAGATTCAGCAGGACTTCCATCAACATTTTCCCTCTTGAAAGTTAGACGATGGCTGTCAAGCAAACCACCTTCTTGGCCAGCCGCACCATCAAAAGGGTCTGCAGTTTGTGAAGAACTTCCGACATTATGCAAAGAAAATTCATGATGTGGAATTCGATCAGCTACAGAAGAACCCCTGTTGCCCAAAACAGTATTTGTTCTTGATTGTCCACTCCAATGTACCACATCAACATCCTCCGTCCCAAATTGATCACTTTGATTAACATTAAGGTCTATGTTTAAGCTGCGAGAAGGCAACGAACTAGTGCCTTCATATCTCCTCCTCTCTATGCTTAAGGGGCTTCCTGTAGACAGAGGAGGCGCAAAATGCTCCCTCTTGGACTGAAAATAGTTACCACGATCAGCTAGGCAACTCATTGAGCTAGATCCAGTTGATTCCCATAAGCTCAAGCTTGCACTTTGCTGACCTGGGTTTCCACTTGACATTCCCATCTCATGATTATTGAGCAAATATCGTGGGAAGTTCTCATTCTCTAGATTATTGGGCAATAAAATCTGCTCATCGACAGTAGCATTGTTGGGATCCATATCTGGGTTGCTGGAACTTGAACCAAGGTGGCAAGTTTCTGAGGAAGATAGCATGGTAATCCTATTATGTTGCATCAAGGCGATTCTGTACAACTTGAAGAATATAAACTTGGAAAACATGACAAAAGAAAAAATTGAAAATAATCAGCATTTCGCTCCACCTTATTGCTAAAAGAGAGTCCAAATAAAACTAAATCAGAACTGACTGGCACTAAGGAAATACATACCTTAAGTACAACACCAATAAGTTATGGGACAATGTTGGAAACTGCTGGAAACGGTAGTAGCCAATCGGACAAAACTGCAAAACGGCTTCTCCCTAGCTTCAGGAAAATAAAAAACCATATTAGCTTTCCTTTTTGTCGTGACCCATAGTGACAGAATAACGCCTGGTAGTTGATAAAAGAATATATTTTATTTGTTGAGCGTTACAAAACTGCGGCAGTCTGTATTCAGATAACCAAATAATGGTCTAAATAATATGTTAGGGGCATAAACTTCCTAAACCAAACAGCATATTAGGCATCACGGAACAGAACAATTTCAAAAGCATCAATCAGAATGGGAAATATGCGGTGCCACTTTGTCATACGCGGTGCCACGTTGTCCACTAGAGACAAATTTATTGGCCAATAGGAATCGACTTTGCGGCGACTAGACCTTTCACCTACATGGATGCAGCATAACAAACCAGAATTCCCAATCTATGCAATATGTATGGTTCTGCACATCCATTTCACGATAGATTTCTCAACCTTCTTTTTTTCTCGTCACATTCTGATATGGATTCCAGACTAGATGGGCAGGCTTCCACGAGTAAATAAACTAAGGTAATCTCAGGCACGCACAAAGACCAATCTTTTACCACGCAATCCTAATCCTAACCTCAAAAAGAATGCTGATGAACTGAATTCACATCCTAGCTCAAGAATTCCGTAGAAACAGCAGAATCCAGATCCGCCCCCGCACTCCCCCACAGATCTCAACCCCCACGCCGCCACGCCCCCACACTACAACTCTATCAATCCTTATCTAGACAAATCCCTAACCCCAAAACGCACCCCAATCCACTCAGCTACCATCCATGCAACAAGAAAGATAAGGCAGGACCAAGGAGCAAGAAACGTACGGACGCGGCGCCGTTCCGGGGTCCGATCGGCGTCCTCCGCGGGAAGGCAGTCCCGATCAGCGTCGATCGGCGGCGGGGGGAGGAGAGGAAGCCGAGCTACCCGCCGCCGCCGCCGCCTTCTTCCTCCGGTCTGCGGCTCGAACGTGTCGAGGGGAGGGGCAGGGGAAGAAGACGAGGTGGTGGAGACCGGGACGAAATGAAGGGGGAGGGGTTGCGGCGTTTTTTGGGGTGGGTGGGTGCTGGAAAGGGAGGAAAGTGGGCGACTCCGCGGAGCCCACGAAAAGATCGATAATCGCCGCGGAGAGGGCCGCTGCCGTCGGATGCGCCGGATCGACGGCTAGAGGTGTGGATCGGCAGCGCGCCTGCCAGTGGACGGATGGGTGTGAATCCGCTCCGGCTGTCCGTTCCAACGCATTCTCGGCGTGATGATTTAAAACAGGCAGCTAATAAATGCTAGCGCTGACACGGTTTTTCGGGGATCTTTACAAAGATGCAGCAATTTGGTATGGTTAGGGATAACAATTGGACATGGGATTAGACCTTGTACTTAGTTTGTGTTTTTTTTAAAAAAAATTTAAGAGCTCTTTCTTTCTTAATTATAGGGATTACAATCTTGCTACAGCCATTGCAGCAGGAAAAGAGAAGAATTATTCCAGACACATTGCAAACTGGGCACAAGAATATGCTTCAACGTTTGCATTGCAACTAACAAAAACCAACGAGAAAGAAGAGAACTGAAAGAAAGCTCTTGAATATCTCCTAGAATCGTTGCAATTTTATCATTAGTTTACGCTTGGATGGGTGTCAGAAAGAGATGGGATCGGTCATCAAGAATACAATCGATCTGATTATTCATCATAGTGTTTATTTGGTTTGAGGGACAGGGGTGAGAGGTACAAGAATCATCTATTTTTATTTGGTTTGAGGAAAGGGATAAGAGGAATGAGAATAATTATCTAGTTATTTATATTAAGTGTTAATTAATAATACATTAATTAACATATGATAAACAATCAATAATAGTTTATTGTAATCCTTACTTACCAATAAAAAATAATTAATCCTCATATCAGTCCTCCAAGTACTCGCTACATTGCATTTTAACACGTATAAATACTAGAGAATTTTATATAGATGCCATCTCAAAGTGAGCAGAATTGCAAATTACTATCATAAAGTTTTGGACATGTAAAATACCATCGCAAAGCATCTTGAGTCGCAAATTACTATTGGTGTTACTTAATATGTTGAATCCTAACGGCAGGTAACAAAAAGACAAATACCCCTAGATTTGCAAACTTGACCATTTGAGTGCACAGGTTTTTTGCATAACTTTTTTTAAAAAAACAAATTGACATGATCTTT
>BCLG01000380.1:0-28183 GCA_001602295.1 Zoysia matrella | reverse complement strand
CTTCCGTCCTCGTTCCGTCAGCACCGCTCGCAATTCCCGCGTTGACTCTGTCCGCACGTCTCTGCGACTCCGTCACCGCGTCGCCCGTCCGCGCGACGCCGATCCTCTTCGAGCCGCGACCAACTTCGTCTGCGTCACCGATCCAGCGCGTCGTTCCCGTCGCCGTCACCGCTGTTCCCGACTCCGATTCTCGCGTCTTCGGTTTTTCGATCTTCGTCTTCTATCGCCGTTCCCGGTTCCAGTGCTGTGGTGAGGATTAAATCTCTCTCTTAATTCGTTTTTCCTCTCTAATAGATTAATGAGTTGGTTGCTAGTAAGGGTAATTAGTTGGCTGCTAATCAATTTGCGGTTAATCGATTCTCGATTAGTCTTGTTTCTCGTAGTCTAAATCTTCAAAGATTTTTGAGGAACTCCGTTTGGTCTCAAAAGATTCCCAAAATTGTTCCGTTAAATTCACCTTGTCGAGAACGTCGTGTAGAATTTTTTAGGGAACATTTTGAGCATATTTAGTCTAGTAATTTAAATCTATATTTAATTAATCGAATTTAAATTGTCACGTACCTAGTCTCACCCCTGTTCGTGTTGTGTTTAGCTGGTGATCTCGAGGAGGAGTACCGCGAACCCGCTCAGTTCGACGACCTGGATTCTAACTATGATCTCGAGCTGCCAGGCAAGCCGTGTTCCTTGATCACTTTTGTACCGAGCATTTTAAACTGCATGTTTTGTATGCAACCCTAATTTGCATGCCAACTGTATTAAAATATGCTAGCAACATTCCTAAGCCGTGCCTATTAGTGTTCTACAAATATGTTCTCTACCATTACTTTAGAATAATTATTTTATTTCTATGCTTAGCAATGCTTAGTCGCATTTATTTTTATCTCATACCTATCACTATAAAAATAGAATTTGTATTAAATGATTTTGAACTGTGATTCAAATGTGTGAGTTTTGCAAATAACTATACATAACTATTTAGTGGGGGCAGGTTGGAGTATGAGGAACTGGAGGGCTTTTGAGAAGTCCCTGTGGGCGTACCTTTGGTGGTTACAACGGGAAGATCCGGGCTGGAATCTTTCTGTGAGACTTGTTGGTTGTTGGCATTGAGGTTGAAAAGAGTACCTGCCTCGACAATTAAGGACCGAGTCCTTCGAGTCTTGTATGCTCAGTTGACAACCATACACACCACGTTACCCTGTATGGGCAGTGGCTTGATCTTGAAGCTTGCCGAGACTGATTGTTTACCCGTGGGTTGGCGGTGACGTGTTAGTGTGGTGTAGAGTTATGACTCCTCATATGAGATCGAGATAACCCACCTGATCAGTGGTAGGCTCTTCACAGCTCCAGGACCCGATTGCGTAGCCACTTGAGATCCCTATCTTAGAGGACGAATAATGCCAGTTAAAGCTTGTGGACGGGTCTTGTGTGTTCGTCGGAACTACGATGGTAGTTTCCGATGACACTTCTCATTGGTCCAGTGCATAAACTCTGCAGAGATTACAGTCAATACGAATTGTCACGTCTTTTTGGAAGGACACCCCCTTGAGTTGTGCTCCATGTTGAGTAGCTTTGTTTTCCTTCCTCCTCTTCTATTTCAAAATGTTTTAGACTCCGACCTTTTAGCTGTGGTCGGATGTAGAGATTACATCGGCATTTAAAATGAACCCCCGTTTGGGATAACAGAGATCCCTGCGAGACAAGATAATAAAATTTGATAGTTTTAAAATAAAACTTTTTGCATCTTCAAAGTGAAATAAAATGTTTTAAACTTGCATTTAGCACTTGAGCCTGCTTTTACCCTTGAAACCATTTGTATGCATACATTCTTGATTGGTAGTATGCGGTTTGCTGAGTATTTGTATTCACGGCTTTTTAATTTGTTGTTTTTAGAGGATACTCTCAGCTTCGACTTCGACTACGTCTCTGACGGACCGTGAAGCCAGCTCCTACGCTTAAGCTTGCCTGTGTGGAGGAGGATCGCTGCGCTGCCATGATGATGCTTTCGTTGCTGCATTCTATAGATTTCTCGATAGTGATTTTTCTGCTCTGAGATGTTTCTGACCTGCGTGCCGATGGACCCCTTTGGAGGATTACATTCAAGTAAATTTGCTTTGACTTGCTATTTTCTATTCTTGTTTCTTGTTTAATACTTCTGTTATGGTTTTTGATGGATCGCTTGTGATGTCATGCTTGCCAACCTCCTGGGATTGGCAAGGTCACGGAAGATCGAGACTTATCGAAAGGTAAGAAAGACCCGATCGTTACAGTTGCCACATGTCATCATTTCTCACACTTGCTGAGTACATCTCGTACTCAATCTTTCCTTTATAAATGCTGCTTGATTCAAAGAAAGTTTAAGAGGATGATGAAGATTCAGGAGCTAAAGTCAAGGCGTGCTATCTCTCTGATCGACTGCCTGTGGAAGCTGCGCTACGCATGGTTTTCTTTTCCCGCTGCATTCGGTAATCGTTTTCTTTTCTCTTTATTCGTGACATTGTTCTGCTTTACTATTAATGAAGTCACTTTATGTGTGAAATTTGATTTCTGGACACACATAAAGGGTCACTTGGTTTTAGCCTTAAAACCCGGTGTGACATTGATGCAGCGGTAAATTTGACATTTTGTAAATACTCTCTCTCTCTCTTGTTAGTTTCATAACCTTTGAAGTTCTCTAAAAGGTATGAATTGATTTTGGTGATTGAATAAGAATCATAGATAATCTGGTGATTGAATGAGAATCATAGATAACCAGTGTGGTTGTAGGTTTTACCCCGCAATTCTACATCAATATGGTGCGCTTCCTCAATAGATGACAAGAACAATTCCAAGAATAGGAGTATCAAGTCAAGATAGACCAAGGTTAAGGATTAGCTAAAGTGTCCATAGGATTGTCGGCTATTAGGGGTGTCAAGTCTTTTTCTCTTAGGTCATACAAGTTTAGGAGGTACGAATGCTCTTAGGAACTTCAGAAAACACTTAAGATGGAAGAGAAAGCAGGTTCGTTGAATTTCAAGATAAGTTGAAATCGAGGTCTCAAGTGTCAGCTTAAGAAGCAGTCACTAGACAGCTCAGTGAGCCGAAAGATCATACTCCAGAGAAGATATTTTCTAGAGCCAAATGCAGAGAGTCAATGAAAATTCGGTGAGGTCAGTGACCCGACAGTTCAGTGTCCAAAGAGATCAAATCCAGAGAAGGTGTCTCTAGAATCCAAAAGAGAGTCACCGGATAGTCCATTGATGTTATGCACCGAATAGTCCAATGTCATATAGAATGGATTCCAAAGAGGTTGTTTCTCAGATCTGCAGAAAAATGGAGTCACTGATCAGCCTGGTGTGAAGAGACTGCTAAAAGCAAACAAATTTATAACATCGCATTCTAACGATTGTTTATGGATTGGCATCCTATATAAACCGTAGAGAGGGACATTAAGTAGTGTGCTTGAGGTCTGAATTGCTGGAGCAAACTTGTGATACCAAGGAAATAGCACAACTAAAGATTAGAGATCTTTTGTGCTAGTAAAAGAGTAATTAGAAGCATTCATACACTTTTAGAGCCTGTGAAACTTTGACAGGAGTGATATTGTCCTATTACTCTTAGTTTGGCAGCCTAGACCACCTAGGAGTTAGTGATCGAGCTTTCAAGTAGATTGTAGAGGACGAAACCAAGTTTGTTGGCAGTTTCAGGTCCCCCGTGCGAAAAAGACACTAAGAGAGGGCGCCGAGCTGTGGAGGCTTGCTCTTACGAGTGGGTATTATGTGCTATAGTCAGGGACACCGGTGACTTCACTCCGAGAGTGAAGCATACCCTAGAGAGCATCATTTTGAGAACAGCAGGAGGGACCATGCCTCTTATGGGAGTGCTCCAATGAAGATTGTGGAAGGCGCCAACCTTTTGAGACCTCGGGAAAATCACTAAGCATTCTCTTGACTCTAGTCTCTACTTTCCTCATTAACATATCGTTGAGTAGTGTGATAGGTTGTTCTTACGATTCCTCTTGGTGGCTATAATGATATTGTTGCTTGCTTGCTAACCTTTGATCGCTAGCACAATAGGGGTTTTGGCCTACTAGAATTGCTTAGGTTGTTCTCATTGGTAATCAAATCACCTAGATCAAGATCGTAGCTAAATTTGAGTTACATAAAACCACGCCGATTCAAATGAGATTTCAACCCACATTTAATGGTGTCATTGTTTCGTATCACTGGTATTTGTGTATCGGAGGATCCATGCGTCCCTCTCGTTGATGTGCCCTACCCTACTGAAGATTGAAGAGAATTTTAGCTTTGTTCGAGCCACCTCAGAGGTGTAATACCCTACGTCTAGGAGTGGAATGTATAGATCTCGAAGTTTGATCGAGAATGGCGCTAGGGTTCTTGCCCGAGCTGAAACCCTAGGTCTTTGGGTGTCGAGTATGCTTAAATTCAAGTCCAATCGTTTTCTCTAGGGCCCCTGATGCGACTTTGATATGTGCATAGCTCTCGATCTTTGGTCAGGTCGTAGTAACTCTCGATTTGGTGGAGATGTGATACACAATCGATTCGGCCTCAAATCAACACGATTCGAACCCCGCAATCGTAGCACCACTTTTCCTCTGGTTACCAACCGTGCAACACACAATTGACCTCGCCAAGAAGACTAATCCCAGCATGCGAATCGAAAAACACAAGCAATAACAAGGAAGAACGCAACTCAATTTTGAAATATGAATTAAACTCAAAAGTTAAAATCCAACAAACCATCTAACGGGAAAACTGTTTGATAACAGATTAAAACTAAGCAAAACCTAACACTAATGACGGCAGCTACTATTTATATATAGTTTAAGGCGTCCTTAGGGGTAAACCCTAATACTAATTGACCTAAGAAAGACATACGACCTCAGGGTCAAAAGATAGTGCCGCGGCACCATAGCAGTTTCTAGACCTTATCTTGTATTAATAACTCCAGTTGACTCTGGCCAAATTTTGTGATGATACCAGTTCCGTTGGAAAGATTATCTTCTCAGCTTTCCATAAATATCTTGAATGTCCAAAATGGTTCTCGGATGAGACCTAGGCGTCGGTTTTAGTGTGGAGTACTCATGGAACCCCAAGGGCAACTCGAACTCCGAGTTGGATTAAAGCTCCTCCAGGGTTTAACGTGCCTTGTTGGCTTTGAGCATCGCCAAGTCCTTACTCATGCTTCTCTGACCTTCTCCAATGTTTCTAATCATGATAAAATCATTAGGTAGCAATCTATTCTCAAAGGAAGGAAGACATGTGTTTAAGAACGAGCCTGCCTCTAAATTTAATTGTCATGCACGAGCTCTTGTGATTGGATCATTTATAGTAAGTGGAGGAGCATTATGTGTATTCAATGAAGTGATGTACTCATCAGACCTTATATAGGGGTTGGGCCGGGGTTACACGGCTTGGTGCCTTTGTTACGCCTGACAGCTTCTGAGTGCCAGGTTATCATGTCGTCATCCTCGTCTCCATTCTTTGTCCAGTGTGGGCGGGACAAAACCAGCTTTCCCTCCATTGTGCCGCGAACAAAGCCAACTGTGCATAGTGTCAAGAATCTCTGTTCTTGTCGGGTGTTGATCGTCCAAAGGCGGTGCCTGACCCAGGGGTGGAAAGAGCAAGGTGGTGCCCAACCCAGGGGTTAGACGAGTAAGGCGGTGCTCGACTCGGGGGTCAAACAAGCCTTATCTTGGTGGAGTTGAATCATTTACGAGTTCTAATGCAGCCCATGATATGATGGGCCGTCCTTTGTAGCGGGGCTTTCTGACTAGGCCAAGACTGTAGATACCCGAGTTATATGATCTCGACAGTAGCCTCTGAGCCGAAGGTTCATTCGGGGGATCTTGTGTTGATCGGGAACATCTCTTAAATGTAACAGTGGCATTTGACCCCTGGAAGTCGAAGATGTGAGCTTGGCCATCGAATAGCCAGATTGTTGGGTCGACATGCTCCTACCGAGGGTCCGTGCCCTTATGCACTTAATTGCCGAGGTCGGGTATCGTCTGACCGTTGAAGGTCAGGATTCAGTTTGGTTCATGACCAACCTTGAAGAATGATCGGCACTGTGCCCAGGTCAGATCAAGCGGACTGGCCACCTTTTCTGATCGGCTATGTGGGCATGGGTTGGACCACACGAGTTGGTCGATCACCCTCGAAAGTTTTGCGCGTTGGTTCTAATCCCGCTGAGCAGTTAGAAAACATCATGGACGGTTCTGACAATTGGATGGTGCTACCGCGTCGCATGGACCGTGGATCCTGGGCTGCAGAAAAAGGTAACCGCTCATAAGATCAAACGGCCGGGTGTGTCGATTGAAGGGCCAAGGCAAGACGTTTCGTGCACGGCGCCTGATACACCTGCCAATCATTAAAGCTGGTGCTAGATGCGTGCGCATCACATCCGTTCGGCGGAGACACCAATCTGTCACACTGGCCCACCCGTCGACCGGTCGGGGTTTGAAATCACGGGTACCCGATGGTTCATGCACCTGATCATGTCATGGTAAATGCGCATGTCCTGTCGACGGGTGGGCCAGTGTGACAGATTGGTGTCTCCGCCGAACTGATGTGATGCGCACATCCCATCGTACGGTGTGAGAGGCGGGGATGAAACATTCTGTGCGCACTTTATAAAAGGGGCATGATGAGGCGGCTTGAAACTTCACCCCACCATTCGCTTTCATCCTCCTAGCTTTCACTCTCGTCGTTGTCGCAAGTGCCATTGTTTCTGTCACCACAACCGTCACTGCCGTCTTCGTCATAGCTGTCCTCGCCACCACCGTTGCCATGTCTTCTTCCTAGAAGAGATCGCGCACCTTCAAGGAGGGGCTCGAGGCCCTGGTTCAGGCGGGGATCCTCCAACCGAAGATGTTGTTGAACTTGCATCTGACAAGGGATGAGCAGGCACCAACGCCAACCACCAATGAAGTGGTGACCTACGTTGACTTTCACGAGCGCGGGCCCGTGCTCCCTTACTGCAATTTCTTTCGCAACCTTCTTTTCTTCTACAGTGTTGGGCTACATCACCTTAATCCAAATGGGGTGCTGCAAGTCACCACCTTTGTCACGTTGTGCGAGGTGTTTCAGTGGATCCCTCCCCATTTCGAACTATGAAAGCACTTCTCCCATGTCATCCTCTTTTCAGCGAAGGGTGTCGCTCGGTGCGTCGAGGGCGTCAGGATTCAACTCCGTGGAACAAACACACGGGAGTACATCCAAGTGCCTCTCCCAAAGGCATTGCGGGGGTGGCATGAGGAGTGGTTCTACATCAACAACCACGCTCCAGAGCGGCCTATGTTATGCGATGAGGTTCCAGTGTCCCTTGACTCGTGGTCCACAAAGCCGACGGCCTCGGAGGTTGAAGCGTTGAAGCTGCCAATGCGACAGATTGCGGAGCTGTTGGATGAGGGGTTGACAGGAGTTGGACTGGTCGCGGCATTTGTGGGGCGTTGCATCCAGCCCCTGCGCCTCCGAGACCACCACCTCTACTTTTACTCCAGGTCCCACGACGCCACCCGCAAGGTGGTGAACGAAGAATTGTCAGACGAAGAGCTCGTGGCGTGGTGTAAACTTCGTAACCTTTGAAGCCCCCTAAAAAATATGATTGTAGGTACCACCCCGCATTTTCTACATCAACACGGTGAGCTTCTTCGATGAATGAAAAGTATAATCCCAAGATGAGGAGGTTCGGGCATTGGTGGACCAAGACTAAGGACTAGCTAGAGAGTCCATTGGATCGCCGGTACTATTAAGGAGGTCAAGTCATTCGTTCTTGAGTCATACAAGTGTTAGAAGGTATGAATGCTCTTAATTATCTCAGAACACACTAAGGATGTCAGAGGAAGTAATACAAGCAAAGCTGAAGTCAAGTTGAAGAAGACCCAAGTTTTCAACTTCAGACGAGTAACTGGACAGTCCGATGAGCCAGAAGGTTCAAAGTCCAAAAGAGGTGTTCTTTGGAATCAAAGTGAAGCAGTTATTGGACAGTTCTATGAGCCTCAAGACGAGTCTAGAAGAGTTAGAAGTCCAAAAGTAATAATCACCCAACAGTCTGAGGAAGGTATGCGCTGGACAGTTTGATGTCATATGGAATGAATTTCAGAGAGGGTGTTTTCCTATTCTGCTGATAGATGGAGTCACCGGACAGTCTGGTGGTACGGCGGACAGTTAGGTGTGGAGAGTCACTGGACAGTCCGGTGACTGACAAAAACAGTCAGCTTTATGACATCACGTTTCAACGGTTGTTTCTGGGCTTGAAGACTATTTAGACTATGGAGGGGGACGTTTTCCAGTGTGACTAAAGTCTGAATTGCTAGAGCAAACTTGTGAGAGGCCAAGGGACACGAAGGAGAGAGCACAACACAAGATTGAAGAGTTTTTGTGCTAGTAGGAGAGTGAATAGGAGCATTCATACACTTCTTGTAGGGCATTGAGAGGAGTGATCTTTGTCTATTACTCCTAGTTTGGCAGCCTAGACTGGCTAGGAGTTGGTGTTCGAGCTTTCGAGAATATTGTGGAAGATGACATCAAGTTTGTGAGCGGTTTCAGGTCCCTTGTTCGAAAGGGACACCAAGAGAGAGTGTTTGAGCGTTGGAGGCTTGCTTTTGCGGGAAGGTATTGTTCGCTACATCCGGGTCACTGGTGACTTCACTCCGAGAGTGAAGCGTACCTTTGAGAGCACTGTTTTGAAAAAGGCGGGAGGGGCCGATACTTTGATGTGAGTGGTCGAACGAGGATTAGAGGAAGGAGCCATTCTTTTGAGACCTCAGGAAAATCGATGAGCATTCTCTTAACTCTCTCTTTATGTTCTGCGTTTTCTTTCTAGTTGAGTAGAGTTATAGGTTGCTTTTCGATTCCTCTTGGTAACTATCGTGCCAGTGTTTGCTTGTTATCTTTCTCTTGCCACTAGCATTGTTAGGGGTCTTGGCCTACTAGAATTGCTTAGGTTGCTCTTGTTGTGATCAAGTCTTATAATTTAAAGTTTGTAACAAAATTAAGTTCTATAAGTCCACCGATTCAACCCTCCTTCTCAATATCTTTGATCCTTTCACTCAGCTCGTTGCCTCCCCTGGACACCTAGAGGACTTAGAGCAGGTTTTATGTATCATGTTACGTGTTAGCAACCACTTTTTATGTTTTGTAAACAAACAGCATCCCACCCTCTTTTGGTTATGTAAACTTTATTGCATTCATTTTCAAAATTTCATTGGGAGTTTGATGAACGACTTGGCCGGTATAGCTCGTAGGGTTGAGATGCGTGGAAAATTGTGTTGCGAGCTCTTACAGTTTATTTTACTTATTCGAAGGTCACTTGAGCATTTGATGTGTGTCGGGAGTGGATCCTGAGATGCGAGGCACGAAGCCTGAGAGCGAAGAGCAATGAGGGGTCGGCCCGCCACATCGCTCTCAAAGTTAAGTCACGCTGACCTAAGGGATCGTTTGGGGTTCAGGCATGCGCGAGTTTAGGACTTCCGAGGTTTTGGGTGGACTGACCCTCTGGTGGGAGGCACAGAGCCCGAGCCACAAGGGTCTCATGACCTGATAATCTTAGTGGCAAAAACTTTTGGTGTTTCTTTTGCGTTTGACCGGGTCTTAGCCGCGGGGGATCTGGGGACAGTCTTACGGCTTGTGCTTTGCCACTCATAGCTGAAATGAGGTGAAAGTGCTCGGAATCCTTTTCACATATCTGATATTATTAGGGGCAGAATTGGCACAATTGCTTGATGTTCCCGGTGTTGATGAGTTTGTTGCCGTTTTTGTTTGCCAGGTTGCAGGAGTTGGATCTCCGAACTCGCTTGACGATGTTGGGTCCTTCCCAAAGTGGTGATAACTTGTGCTGGCTGACCCCAGTTTGGAATCTCTTGAGGACTAGGTCTCCCAAGCGGAGGGCTTGACCCTTTGATCTGCCGCGTGTGTAGTCGTTGTAGTCCTTGGTGGATTGGAGGATGGTCACATCATGAGCTTCGCCAAGCTAGTCCGAAGCATCTTGTCACATCTCCTCTGACCCCTTTTCTTTGTAGGCACAGACTCTTGGAGAGTCAAAATTGAGATCAGTCGACAGAACGGCTCCGCTCCGAAGGTCATGATGAAGGGAGTGAAGCGTGTTGTCTTGTTTGGGGGTTGTCTGCAGGCTCCACAGCATGGATAGGAGCTCTTAAACCCATCGTCCGGCCACCTGCTTGATGGTTTCGTGGAGCCGGAGCTTGAGTCCTTCAAGCACCATTCCGTTGGCATGCTCGACCTACCCGTTGGTCCTCGGATGCGCCACGGTGGCAAAATTGAGTTGGCTGTGTACTCGCTGTAGAATTCCTAAAAGTCCTGACCGGCAAATTGCCAACGTTGTTGGTGATGAGGGAGTTCAAGACCCCCAAACCGCATATGATGTTGTTGAAGAAGTCGATGGCCAGACCGGCGGTGATGCTCGGGATTGGCTTTGCTTCAGTTCATTTCATGAATTTGTCAATTGCAACGAAGAGATGGGTGAAGCCCTCGGGTGCTTTGTGAAAGACTCGAGGATGTTGACCCCCCCACTGTGAATGGCCAAGTGAAAGGGATCGTTTGAAGTTCTTGAGCTGGCATATGCGTCTGCAGAGCATAGAATTGGCATCCTTTGCATGATCGTACTCACCGCTCGCATCCATGACCATTGTGGGCTTGAAGAAGCCCTGCTGGAAGGCTTTTCTGACCAAGGCCCTCGAGACAGTGTGATGCTGGCACACACTTGAGTGAACATCTTCTAGTAGTTGCTGACCCTCCGCACAAGGGATGCAGCACTAGAGCACATGCTCGAGTGAACTCTTGTGGAGTTCGTCGATGACCATGATGTTAGCCTTAGCGAGACGGGCAACATGCCCTGCTTCATTAGTGTCGGTTGGGAGGGTGTCATCCCTTAGGAAGGCGAAGATGTCTTAGAATCAGTCGGGGATGATGGCCATAACCTCTAGTCTTGGGGTTCTGACCGACCCCGGCCTCGGGTGGGGGGTCATCCTTGAGCTTAATGGTCGGTTTGGAGAGGATCTCAAGGAATACATCATCGGGGATGGATTCTTGTTCCGAGGCCATCGTAATGAGTGCGTCGGTTGTTTCGTTGTCGTGGCGTAAAACATGGTTAAGGTCGAACCCGTCGAACTAGTCTTCAAGCTTGTGAACTTCTCGACAATAGGCTTCCATCTTTAGGTATTGGTATCTCGATTCTTTCATCACTTGGTTAATGACAAGCTCGGAGTCGCCCTTGATATAGAGTCTTTGTACCTGAAGTACATGGGTCGCTGATCCTTCAGGGCCCGACCCTCTTTCGAGCGCTCGATGATGAGCACTGTGCTGACAACATTCGTGGTTGCGGAGATATACAGAAATTGAGGTTCACCGGGGGTCGGAGAAGCTAGGATTGGTGACGTCAAGAGAAGGGTATTGAGCCACTCGAACGTGACCTAGGCCTCGGTGATCCAAGTGAGGTGGCTAGATTTTCGAAGAAGTTGATAAAACGATATTGCTTTCTCACCGAGGCTGCTGAGGGTCGCTAGACACCCGATAAGCTTTTGCACTTCTTTAATGTTCTTGATGGGACCGAGATTTCTGATCACTGTGATCTTCTCGGGGTTGACCTCGATGCCGCGCTCAGATATGACGAAGTCAAGCAACTTGCCCAAGGGGACCGAAGACGCACTTCTCGAGGTTGAGCTTGACGCGATATCGACAAAAGTTTGTGAACGTCTCTTCCGTCTCTTCTTGGTCTCTGATGAGGTCAAAGGTCTAGACCTCCAGGACTTGATGACGTTGTTGTCGATCTAGACCTCCAGTTTTCGAACCTGCTGTTAGCGGAAGCACTTCTGCATGTAGCGCTGGCAGGTCGTGCCAGTGTTCTTGAGCCAGAAAAGCATGGTAACGTAGCAAAAGGAACCGAATGGAGTGATGAAGAACGTGGTCAGCTGGTCGAAACCGCGCAGAGTTCTCATGGTTCCCGAAGTATGCATCAAGAGAACTATAGGTCTCGCAATCGGCCGTGGAGTCAACCACCTGGCCGATATGTGACAAAGGGAACGGATCTTTCGAGCATGTCAGTATAGTCAACACATATCCTCCACGGCCATTATAGGATTGAGGGCCACTCAGGATGGTAAACCTCCTTGATGAAGTTGGCATCATGTAGCTTCGGGATTTCTCCCCCGATGGCCCGTGGCTTCTCGTCATTGAAGCGTTGGATCCTCTAGTAGATTGGTCATGATACAGGGATGATGTTGAGGGAGTGCTTCGCGACTTTCTTCGTGATGCCTGACATGTCGATGGGTTTCCAGGCGAAGATGTCCTGATTTTCAGTGAAGAAGTCAATGAGCCCAGTTTCCTATTTGTCGAAGAGCATTGTTTCGACCCTAACCCACTTGGTCGAGTCAAAGGAGTCTTTGATGATCTCTTTGGGGTCGGTGTTGGGTTCGAAGGATGTCGAGGTCAGAGACTTGGAGTCGAGGGTGGCATCCAACCCCTTGGTCTTGCAGAGTTCTGTTAGCTCAGCTGAACCAGCGAGTGCCCTGGCAAGCTCACAGCTCTCCTGCTTGCAGAGAGCGCATGTTGAAAGCGCGATGCCATGGTGATGATGCCACTGGGGCCCAGTATCTTTAGCTTGCAGTAGATGTAGTTGAGGACAAACATGAACTACGCATAGCACGGTCATTCGAGGATGGCGTGGTAGGTACCCACAAAGTCAACCATCTAAAAGTGAGCTTCTCCATCCTAATGTTGTTCTGATCATCAAAGTAATCGGGAGGTCAATCTATATATCCCAAGGGTACGGCGTGGTTCCCGAGAATGACTCCGTGGAACGGAGCATTGCTTGGGTGGATATCCGTCCGTGAGAGCTTCATGACATTAAATTGTCAATGCAGAGGATGTTGAGGGCACTGCCGCCGTCCATGGAAACCTCAATGAGATGAGTCCTGATGATGGGGTTGAGCACAAGCGGAATACATCTCGACTGTGGTATATTGTCCGGGTGGTCGAACTAGTTGAAGGTTACGGGTGATTTCGACCTCTTGAGATGGATTAGGATGGAAGGGTTGGCAATCTGTTAGGTTCATGACCATTGAAGTCCCTCAAACGGTATGAGTGATTTTAGTGAGTGAATAAAAACCATGAACTAACTCTTAGATGTAGGTCTATCATCACTATTCTTCACTTATACGAGTTTGTTGCTTCAAGGTTGCTCGGTGCTCTGGCGGTTTTCCAAGGGTGAAGCTTCATCAAGGCTAAGGATGATTAGAGCCTTCATGGTTTAGTTGTAAACCTTGACTCAACATGAAAGCCAGTACTATTAAGAGGGATCGGGTAACTCATCTCGATTTCACAAGTGTTAGGATCTATGGATGCTTGAGGCTCTTTGAGGCACATGAGTGATCAAAGACAATTGAAATTGTCAAGAGTTGCTGCAGGAAGCAAGCTGATCTTTAAGTTGTCAAGTTTCAGGATCAGAAGGGTCATCGAACAGTCCGACGAGGTCACCGAACCGTTCAGTGACGGTTGAAGGTAGAAGTCCAGAGAAGCAGTTTTCTAAAGTCGTACCAGAGGAGTTCACCGGACAATCCATCTATGTAACCGGACAGTCCGATGCATGTAGAAGATCGGAGTCCAGAACAGGCATTCTCTAGAGCCAAAGAGGTGAAGTCACCGGTCAGTACGGTGGGCCAGTGACCAGACAGTCCGATGAGTTTGAAGACGAGATCTACAAGAGGTATCCCTGGAACTCAAAAGGGAAGGTGACCGGATAGTCCAATGCCATATGGAGTGGATTCAAGAGATGGTGTTTTCTGTCCATCAAAGATCAGTAGTCACTGGACAATCCGGTGGTCCCAGTCACTGGACAGTGCAAAAAGTAGTTAGCTTTTTGGCAATGGCTCCCAACAGCCTTTTCAGGGCTTGGGGCCTACATAAACTGTTGGAGGAGCTGTTGTGAAGATTACCTGCGGCCAAGAAAGTTTGGAGATCACTTGTGAAAGAGAAAGGTCACCAAGGAGAGCACAAGGAAGCTTTTCGAGAGATCTGTAGTGCTTGTGAAGAGTAGCAAAGAGCATCCGTATACTCTTAGAGCTTATGAGGCTGAGAGGAGTGTCTTAGACTTGTTACTCTTAGTCTATTGCAGCCTAGACTAGTTAGGCATCATTGTCCCAGCATCCAAAGAGATTGTGGATGACGACATAAGGTTTGTGAGCGGTTTCGGATCGCTTGCTCGTAAGGGACACCAAAAGGGAACCCTCGAGCCTTGGAGGCTCACTCTTGCGAGCGGGTATTGTTCTCTATAGCTGAGATTGCCGGTGACCTCACTCCGAGAGTGAAGCATATCCTAGAGAGCACCATTCTGGGAACAGCGGGAGAGATCGGTACTCTGATAGAAGTGTCCAATGAGGGTTAGGGGAAGGCGCAATCCTTCCGAGACCTGAGGAAAATTGTTGAGCATTCCTTTCTCTGTACTCCTTACTTTCTGCATTTACTTTATTATGAGTAGTGTGATAGATTGCCTTGCTATTCCTCTTGGTGGCTCTCATGCCGTATGACCTGCTAGCTTGCTTGATAGTTGTTCTTCCTTTATTTAACCTTGCTATCTATTTGTGCCTAGTGGTTTCCTAGCTTGTTTGTTATCTTGTTTAGTTGTTCTCTTGTTAGGAGTTGCTCGTTAGAATGCTAGATAGTAGGAAGAGTTGAAAAGCATCAAGTAGTATTAGTGCCCGATTCAACCCCCCCTTCTCGGTCAATTGATCTTTTCACTTCTCAGAGTGCGCTTGTGATGGCATCGAGACTCATAAGCTTGTGATGGCATCGAGACTCATAGGACACTGACCCACAAAAGATCATGAGGCAGCTCTCTGGCTCGGCAAAAGGAGGGTCGGACCGATGAGGGCGCTGCCAGGCTAAGGAACTGCTTCATCAGACGTCAATACTTGTAGAGGTGCTTGACTGGAGTCGCATGGTTCAGAAGGGCTTGTCGAGGAGCTTTTCAAAGTAGTCATCGTGGCCGTGTTCTTGAGCTCAGGGGGTCAGTCTGTGATGCCCATGAACACGTCACAGCGCGGCTTGCTCTTCTTGGGTCTCTTGTTGCTTGAACCGCCTCCTGATCAGTCATCGTGGCGGTCAAAATGGCATTCTGCCTTGGACTTCTTTTGTTCTTGTCTCGGTCCTTGTCGAAGTTGGCTTGAACGGCCTCCTCTCCAGTGGCGAAGGTGGTGGCGATGTCGAGTAGATCGCGGGTTGTGCGAGGGTTTTTACACCCTAACTTGTTGAGACTTGGATTTCATTCCGCAGGTGCAGGTGTTAATGACATCAGCGTCGCTCACATCGGGCAATTCATTGAGTTTCCGAGAGAAGCACTGGATGTAGTTTCTGAGCGATTCACCTGACTTTTGCTTGCAGTTCTTGAGGTCCCAAGAGTTACCTAGACGAATGCAGGTCTCCCGAATGGTGCCAACAAAGATGTGTCGAAGATCAGACCAATCGCGGATGCAGCTGCCCAGAAGATGCTTGAGCCAACCCCTGGCCGAGTCGACCAAAAAAAGCAGTAGGTACTGAATGGTGAATAGGTCGTCTTCCCCTCCTGCTCGGTAGGCGAGGTGGTATTCTTTGATCTAGTGAATCGGGTCGGACTCACCTCCGTACTTGGCGATGTTAGTCGGTGTGCGGAAACAAGGTGGGAACCTCGAACAGCAAATCTCTGACCCAAAGGCTCAGGGTCCGGCCTCAAGACTAGGACTCCAATATGGGTCGTGGTCGTACTGTCGATTATAGGGCTTAGGTGATCATTCCCTGCATGACTTGGCATGATTGTCGCTCTTGGCCAATTGCCTGGCATGAATGGTGTGTCATGCATCGCAGTCCGGTCTGAGGCGCCAATGGATGAACAGGGCGGCTCTACGGAGGGTCCTGCCCGCCCATCTGACCACCATGGCTAATGAGAGGCGGGCTGCGTTAGCCAGCACACTGTTGCTGACTATTTCGAACCTCGGATCGTTCTGGCGACGATGGTTCTTGCTGTTGTAGCGCCACATGAAGGAAGACACACGCGCAGATGTTCGTGAGTCTCATGGAGCATGAGATTATCAGCCGTGACGGCCTCATTGAGGATGAATTCCGCCGCCACCACGTTCTCGATCCGACACTCGACGATCGGAGTACTGAAGGCCATGATCTGCTCATAGGTGGTGTGCCCGCGGGCTCGGATCCCGCTGGTCATCGGAAGTGCGCTATTGGGTGGCGGCGCCAATCCATCCTTCTTGACATTGCGGGTGGAGTCGACTTCGCCCTTGACTGTCTTGCGTCGTAGGGCTTGCTTGACGATGATGGCTGCTCGCTACTGTGGAGAGAGGTCGACCGTTGGCATGAGACCAAAAGGCATCTCCTCTCAACCCTGTGATGCATGAAGCATGAAGGACTCAAGCGCTGGTTCGTGACCCAGTAACATGCAAGTACAATGGTGTTGAGTTGCGTGTTTCGCACGTGCAATCTGAAGATGTAGCTCGCCATCTCAGAAGGTGATAAAGTTTAGGCTTTCGAAACAGAAAGCCTGACCGGTGGTGTAGATGGAGACGTGCCACAATCGGCCGTCCTGAGTGACAACAACCGTGAAGCTCCTGAAATGGAGGTGAGAGACCGAGGACTCTCCCACCATGGCGAAGATCAAAGCCATCAACGAATCGAAGTGATGCGCATGATAGTCCCCTTCCTAGTGCGCCAAAGTCAATGTTTTGTATCACCGGCACAGTAGAATTTGTGTACAGGAGTAGGATCCATGTGTCCCTCTCGTTGATGTGGCCTAGTCTACTGAATACTCAAGATAAATTTAGCTTGGTTTGGGCCGCTTCAAAGGCGAATACCCTACGTCCAAGAGTGGAACGTATAGATCCCAGAGTTTCATCGATGTGAATTACAATGGTGCTAGGGTTCTTGCCCAAGCTAGAACCTTGGGTCTTTGGGTGCCAAGTATGCTTCAATTCGTGTCCAATCATTTTCTCTAGGGTCCTCGGCACGACCTTATATAGGAGCCGGGGTTACAAGGCTTGGCTTCTACATGACTGAGCGACCCTGACTGCTGGTACTCAAGCATCTTGGAGTTGTTACGCTTGACAGCTTCTAAGCGCCAAGTCGTCATGCCATTGTTCTCGTCTCCGTCCTTTGTCCAGCGCGGGTGGGACAAAGCCAGCTTTCGCTCCACCGTCCAGTGGACAGATCCTGCTGCATAGTGTCAAGAATCTCTCATGGCTGCCGCAGAGGTGATGGCGTCGGGCTAGGGTTACACTGAAATTTGGGGGAGATGGATGAGGCGGTGCTAGAGTCGCGGGCTTGCAGTTGGGCTGGCAAAATGAAATTGGGGTTGGTTTATTTCTTCGGTGGGCAGAGTGCAGGTGACAGATATACACAGTACTTGGTCACAGGTGGGGAGTGTCAATAGAAGTTAGCAACAAACTTCTACCATTGCAAATTCTGTGTTGTAAAAAGGGTATTTCTGTTGTAGTGTTGTCAGGTTTTGATCGTCCAAAGGCAGTGCTTGACCCAAGGGTCGGACGAGTAAGGCCGTGCCCGACCCGGGGGGTTCGGACAAACCTTATTTTGGTGGATTCGAACCATTTACGAGTTCTGATGTGGCCCGCGATATGATGGACCAGTTTGTGACGGAAGTTTCCAAGCCTTTGTGATAGTATTTTTCAACTCCGTTCAGTTTGGGATGGCAAGGATTTAAATTTATCCAAATAGTAATTTCATAGAAATACTACAACTGTCCCATTCTAAATGTCATTTTTTATTTCTATTGGAAATCATTTCAGGTCATTCATCTTATTCAAAAGTAAAAATATTGTCTATTTTGTTGTAAATTGTTTTATTAGGAGAAATGCTTTAAGCATGACTTTTTTTCTTTCAGATTTGCATAAGTTTTTTGAATAAAACAAATGGTCAATATAATATCTAAATATCAAAAAATAACATAGAATGGGACGGAGAGAGTAAATATCAAAATAATATACTAAATATAACTAATCTTTTGTTGATGATCTTGATTATAAAAGGTGAATGGTTTCATCCCATCAATATGGTGCGATGGATTCATCCAGCACATTGATCAAATATTTCAAGAAAAGATTATGAGGATCTTTGAGGCACCAAGTGATTGTGTGACCCCCATGGCCTCCCACTACTAAAAAAAGACTCTTCAATGTCGGGTCATAAGGTGCTGCAGTGTCGATCAAATTGTCCCACACTCCTCATACGACACTGCTATAAACAGTTATCAATGACAGGTGGAAGAAACCGACACAGAAACAAATTATCAATGTCGGTCAAATGACATCATCAGGCTGACACTGATAGTAGTATCAACAGTGTAGGTCCCGGTGACGCCATTGTGACCGACACTAGTAACTACAATATCAGTGTCGGTCTGCATGATATCTTCTGACCGACACTGATATATGTTACACCAGTGTCAGTTATTGTGACGTCATGAAACCGACACTGATATTCCCAATAGCGGTTTCGGTTGTGTTGACATCATGCAACCAACAATGCTCTCACTAGCAACAGTGTTGGTATCAATGATGTCAAATTTTGCTGACATTGTTAACAGGACTCTCGTGTCATATATTATGATGTCACGTGGTCG
This sequence comes from Zoysia matrella, assembly GCA_001602295.1. NCBI lineage: Eukaryota > Viridiplantae > Streptophyta > Magnoliopsida > Poales > Poaceae > Zoysia > Zoysia matrella. Next base: position 9,553 of record BCLG01000380.1, on the reverse strand, counting down.
ACACTACATCCTGGATTAGGGGTGTCAGTTTCTATGACGTCACAAAATTGACACTTTTAATATTTAATTACATATTTATATATTTGAATAAGAGCCATCTGAATAACACATATCAAATGCAAATAACAGATTAATAAAATATATTCATAGAGACAATGTATAGGGTCACATATGTACCCAAGTTCATCCAATAGCAGCTTAGTTTACACATATACATGAATATATATCACATAAAACTAACACCTAAATCTTTCATTTGCTCGAACAACTCCAGTCTTGTTCATTAATTTTCTTTTGGCCAACCTCAAAATTTTGCTGAATTAGATCAGCTTCATTCCTCTTCCCGCACCAATTAGCTAGTTCTTCATGTGCTGCCACATCACCTAAAAATTCATGATATTGACCAAATGTTTTGGTGCTGGCTCTTGTCGTCCTTTGCCTTGGTATAAAATGTGAACCCATTGATGTCATATGCCTGCCATGATGTAACTAACATTACAGGACCATCGGCCAATAAACACATCATTTTTTTCATCTTTTGTTTTACCAGTTGGGGAGTTTTGGTTCTTCAACCATGATGTGAAACATCTTTTGTGCTCTTTCATGGTCCTAGCTTATGTGGAATGTTCATTTCTTCACGAAGCTGTTGCAAGTGTTGTTGGATGTATGGCGCTGCAATATGTAACTGATGAAGGATGCTATAATGTGTATCTTGGGCTCTTATAACTCTGATCGTTGAATGTTTTCCTTCCTTTTGTTCCTTTCTCTAGGAGCCTCCCCTCGTGCCGTGACACCAGCAAACCTATTGGTTTTCCATCTTTCATGTAATCATTGTAGCACTCAAAAACCTCCTCAGTTGTGTAACCCTCTATCATGGAACCCTCAGGGTGAGCACGATTGCGTACATAGCCCTTCATAATAGATATATAATGCTCATATGGATACATGTGATGCAGACAAACAGGCCGAGGACAAAAATTTGATCTACTCTGTGAATCATATATTGCTCCATCATATCAAAAAAAGATAGAGGGAAGCACATCTTGAGTTAGCACATAGTCTTACTAATATGTTTATGTGTCTTCTCCAACTCAGCAATGTCTATTACCTTCTTGGATATAGCATTAAAGAAGTGGCACATCCATATGATGGCCATCTTTATGTATGGTTGTTTGACAACCCTGATTGCAATAGCGAGGAATAGGGTGAGCATGATATGACAGTCATAAGTGTTGTACCCACTCATCTTCAGCTCAGACATTGAGAGGAGATTCTTTATGTTCGATGAGAAACCTGTGGGGACTCTAACACCACATAGACACTTGCATATTGACTTTTTCTCCTCAAGTGTGAGGTAAAGCTAGCCAGTGGAAGGTAATACTTTTCATTTGGTCTTATCTGAGGATGAAGTTCTGGCCTTATTTCGATTTTTTCTAGGTCCCCACATGCTCCAAGTCCATCTTTTGTCTTGCCTAAGATACTCAATAAGGTACCAATCATGCTTTCAAAAACACCCTTTGTAACATGTATAGTATCATGGCATGGTCAATCTCCAACTCTTTTCAGTACGATAAATATTGATAAAATATCGATTGTTTTTAAACAAAACATCACTTGGAGTCTTATCATTTTTCTTCCTTTTTTTCCTTTTTAGTGCCTTGCTGAAGACGGTATGGTTATTTCTGACCAATTCAAACACAAATTTACCATCACGATTGAAGCGGTGCCAAATCTTTCTCCTGTGTACCATCAAATTGATCCTCCATTGCACAATACTTATGTTTTTGGTAAGAATTATCGGTGTTGCATGTACACCAACTTACATGAGAAAGAAAGGTACATTGATAATGTTTGATCCAGACATAGTACACATCATCTCTTCCCTTTAACCTGTCCAATTAGTGTCAAGCGTGCGGGATTGTTATTGATGGTAACAAAAATCATGGCATACATTGTGAAGCTCTCTTGTTTGTAAGCATCCCAAACATGGACCTCATCTTCTCATAATTTTTTCATATCCTCCATTAAAGGTTCTAAAAAGACATCTATATCAATGTCAGCTTGTTTAGGACCAGAAATAAGGATAGCTAACATAAGATACTTCCTCTTGTGACACAACCATGAAGGTATGTTGTATAGGCTTAGAATCACTGGCCAAGTACTATGTGGGTTTGTCACCTCGTCAAAGGGATTCATTCCATCAGTACTTAAGCCTAGCCTTAAGTTTCTTGTATCTCTAGCAAATTCAGTATGGTTAATGTCAAAAGTTTTTCATTGTCAAGCATCTGCCGAGTGCCGAAGTTTCCCGTCATTTTTGTGCTCATCATAGGCTGCATGCCAGATCATGAGTTCAGCATCTTTAGAGTTGGAGAATAGGTGCTTCAATCGATCTATTACTGGTAGGTACCACATCACAATGGAACTTTTCTTTCATCGACCTCTTGGTCATCCAGACTGCTACCAATGCTTTTCTTCATCTTCCTCCCTTTCTTTCCTTTTTGCTGATCCACAGAACCTGAATCATCACTTTGATCATTCCTTTTGTACCAATTGGCATTGCGCATTTGACACCTCATGTCATTTGCGTACTATTTGCGGTACAATATGTAATGGTTCGGACAAGCTTGTATTTTTTGTATGCCCAGTGTCAATATGACAATAATTTCTTTGCAAGATACATGCTAGTTGGCAAATTATTTGGTTACGGTAATAATTTGGCTAAGAGCTCTAGCAATTCATTGAAGCTGGTGTCTGACCACCTATTATTGGCCTTTAGTGTGAGAAGATCAAGCATCATTTGCAATATCGAGCATTCCTTATCACACCCTTTTGATAAAGCATATAGTGAGTCTTTCGAAGCCTTCTACAAAATCTGTAAGTTATCTATGCCTCTCATTTTTCTCTCCAATATTTCCTTGCGCCCAATGTGATGCAACAGTTCCTCGACATCAAAGCCTTCACAATCGTGACTTTCATGAACCACATCAGAATCACCGTTGTTTCTTTCTTCCCTCTGTTCTGTGTTGTTTCCTTCTAACCTTGCCTCTTCGATGTTGCCTTCACCTCCTACCCTCTCTTTTTTGTATGCAATCCCATCTTCTTGTTCTCCACGGCTTGGTGTATTCGCTTGTGTCTCTCCATGTTTGGTCCATATTGAGTAGTTCTCAATGAAACCATTTTCCAACAAGTGCTCACGGATTGTTTTCGGACGTGTCAAACATTACAACATTCTTGCACTTCTTACATAGACACCATAATCTATTTGTTTTCATATGTACATTTCTAGTCTTAGCAGCTTCAACAAATGTGACATTTTTGAAATATAGAAATGGATTTCCGCCAGTGCCACTGTACAACGCTAGGTTTACTTCAAAAACATGAAAACAAGATCCCGCCCTAAACATACAGTAAAATCACATCATAAGACCATAAAACTTTCAAAGATGACATGGATTCATCTCTTAGAGCAATATCCTTTGATTAAAAATAGAATTGTATTCCAAATTTCCCTACCGCCATACAGACACATTGTCTGAAACACACTCGAACAGAGTGCCCCGACAGGAGGAAGGGGACCATGATGCCCCTGGCCTCTTTACAACTTCGTATCATCATCGTTCCATTCCCGTGTGTTTCGGGGCCGGAGGGCTTGCAGTGGATGGCGCTGTGGCACCGACCGGCGTAGATGACTGGCACATGGAAATTGGAACAAAGGAAAAATTGGAACAAAGGACGACGGAGTCCGCGCATCACCTGGCCAGGAGGAGACCAGGGGCAGCACAGTCATTTTGCCATGGAATATTCCTTGCGGTGTCCTAGAGACAAATACTCAAAATCATAGTGTTCTGCGGACAAAATCAAGTTGGGTAGTGTGTGTCCTGAACAATACCACCTATATACGGTGTCACGTAGACAAATCCCCCCTTTTTTATGACATTGCTACAGTAAAGAGAATGATATTTTCTAAACCTGAATTGTCTTTGTTAACTAGAACCAATTTTTATGTTATAGACAATTATGATTCTAAAGGTGTCTTGGTGGTGCAAAGAGTTTACATTTGTTCAAATTTGACATCTTCTTTTGTTTCGCGATTAGATGACAAACAAGAAGATTGGAATAACAACTGTAATGTCATGTCAAGTTTTGCTGGGCTAAAATATATTTTTACCATCTAGAGAGATTGATGATAATGTTTCATATAATATGAATTGCTTGGAGAAGAAGTTATCCCAAAAAATTATTCGTGCTGATTTTTATGATACAAATGCTTCATGTGTGCCTTAGTATGCAAAGATGCTTTGTTTTTATGTCATGATCTTTGGAGCTATTTGCCTGCTTCTGTTACTAATCATTTGCAGAAGTATCATGATATTATTCTAGAAGAAATACCTCTAAGACTTCCACCCATTCGAGGGAGTGAGCACAAAATTGATTTGATTACTGAAGCAAGTTTACTGAAAAATGCTACCCAAGCAAGCAAGCCGAGGACTACTTGCCATTAAGAAAGGGAGAGTCATGAAATTATGAGGATCTTTAGGCCACCAAGTGATTGTATTCAAATACCCTCATGATTCCACCTTTTCATGCATGTTGCAGGATGTGGTGGAGTCGAGGTCCTAACAATGAATTTGAGTCTAAGATAACTTCAAAACAAGAAGGAGAGGATGAGGAGGACATCACTCCTCGTGATACATACAACACTCAGATTAGTATCGATGGAACTCATGCACAACAGTTGAGATCAGAGATGTCCTCATTTCTAAACACATGTTTCCTTCCTGTGAGAATAGATGGGTACCTAATGATTTTATCATGATTAGAAACATTGGAGAGGAGCAAAGAAATATGGAGAATAGTTTTAAGATGCACAAGACAAGTAAAACGTTCAATTCCAAAAGGAGTTTGAATCCAACTCAGATTCGAGTCCTAGTCAGATTCCAGGAGCAGCCTGCACTAAAACCGATGCCCAGATCGCATACGAACGCCGTTTTGGACATTCTGAAAAGTTAAGGAGATAATTTTTCCAATGGATCTAGTCCTATACCAAAATACTTTCTAGATCTTTAGGAATCGCTGAAACAATATGACATTCAAAATCTGTCAGTGTGCTACGACACCATCTTTTGGCCCTTGGGCCACGTATCTTTCCTAGCCCCATCAGTATTATGGTTTTCCCCTAAGGACGTCCTAACCTTTATATAAATAATAGCCGCCATCATTAGACTGAGGTTTTGATTAGTTTTCATCTGTTATAAAATAGTTTCACCATTTAACGGTTTGTTGGATTCTATCTTTGTAAGTTTAATTCATAATTTTGCAATTGAGTTGCGTTCTTCCTTGTTCTTGCTTGTGTTTTTTGATTGCAGGCTGAGATTAGCTTTTTTGGCATGATTAATGTGTGTGCACGATTGATAACCAGAGAAAAAGAGGTGATGCGATTGCAAGTTAGAATCGTGTTGATTTGAAGCCGGATATATTGTGTGTCGCATTTTCACCAAATCAAGAGTTATCATGACCTGACGGAAGATCTGGAACCACATACACATCATCAACCACCTAGCCCGCAGCCGCCTCCTCACCTCCCCCTTCCCCCGCATCTGCCCCACCTCCCCAGCCCACCGCCACATCCCCACCTACCCAACCCGTGGACACCTCCTCACCTGCCCTCACTCTTGCCCCACCTTCCCAGTCTGCTACCGCCTCCTCACCTCCCCAACACCACCTCATCTGCTGATATGCACGTGATTCCGATCTTTCATCATATCGTGGTAACTCTCGATTTAGTGGAGATGCGACACACAATCGATCTGGCCTCAAATCAACACGATTCGAACGCAATCGTAGCACCACTTCTCCTCTGGTTATCAATCATGCAACACACGATTGACCTCGCCAAGAACTAATCCCAGCTTGCGAATTGAACAACACAAGCAACAATAAGAAAGAACACAACTCAATTGCGAAATCTGAATTAAACTTACAAAGTTGGAATCTAACAAATCGTCAAACAGTGAAACTGTTTGATATCAGATGAAACTAAGCAAAATCCTATCCCTAATGATGAAGGCTACTGATTATATAGAGTTTAGAGCATCCTTAGGGGTGAACCCTAATACTAATGGACTTATGAAAGATATATGGCTCAAAGGTCAAAAGATAGCGTCGCAGCACCAAGGCAGTTTTTAGACGTTATTTTGTTTTAATGATTCCTATTGACTCCGGTCGAATTTGAGGATGAGACCAGTGCCTTTGGAAATGTTATATTTTCAGTTTTCTATCCATATCTAAAATGTCCAAAACGGATCCCGTATGCGACCAGGGCATCCATTTTAATGCAGACTACTCCTAAAACCCAGAGGCAACTCGACTCTGAGTTGGTTGAATCCCCTTCGGCGTTGAACATGCCTTGGAGGTCTTGAGCATCTTCAAGTCCCTCTTTATGCTTGCCTTGACCCTATCTAATATTTCTAATCATGATAAAATCATTAGGTAGCAATTTATTCTCAAAAGAAAGAAGACCTATGTTTAGGAATAAGTTCACCTCTAAATTCAGATGTTATGCACGAGTTCAATCAATAATAATTTGAGAAGTGTTATATGTATCTAAAATAGTGATGTCCTCATCATCCTCCCTTTTTTATTTTGATGTCGTCCTCGACTCACGTTCATTGCTGAGACCTCGACTCTATCATACCCTGTAACATGCATGAAATAGAGGTATTTGAATGCAATTATTTAGTGGCTCCTAAATCCTTATAATCTCATCACCTGCCCCCTACCATGCATGTCCCATCTCCCCGCCGCACCTCGAGTCCTCCCTTCCCTCCTCGGAATATTACCACCACCGGTCCCCCACAACCACACGATGCACAAGGCAACCTACCACTTGAATAGCCAGCTCCCACTGTGGTGGATTGGAAGGAAAGAGATAAGGTTGGGGCCAGGAGCGCCCATTGGGTGAGAGCGCGGGCCGCTCGCTATCAAAAGCGAAGCACCACTTCCTAGGCGTGAAAAAGCCGGAAATGAAGGCTCAAAGGGCTGGCTGGTGGCGTGAGCCTGGGCGTGATGAGCAAACGAGTCTTGCGGTAAGAAGGTTGGGCACACCGTGCATCTGGACCGCTCTCTCTGCTCTCTGAAATTTGTGAAGGGTGGTCAGTATAACAAAAACTAATGAGTTATCTATTTTTACACAGCTGATGCTGCTGGGTTCATATTTCTGCTGCTCGATGTGCAGGGCCCCATTACACAGAAGATATGCATCACGGAGAGCGTGATGCACCACCTTCTTCCCTGTCTGCTGCTGGGGCTCCTACATTATTGGTGGTTCTAAAGTACCACTTATACCGCCAATGAACCTCAGAAAATAAACAAAGACTTAGCATTTTTGCACGTATTTTATATCAAATAATTATTTCTACTTATATATGGAGAAAATGTGTATGCATGAAAAATCTACTTTAGGAAGTGAGAAAATGACCCAAATGGTGAAAGTTAACAGACCGACAAATCAGGCCAAGCCATGTGCCAAGGAGTCAACCCGCAGAGATAGAAAGAATATGCCAATGAATCTCTAGAAGAATCCCGCATAAGAACCACTAGGGGGGGGGGGACCAGGCCACTGGCCCCACCCTAGGATCGGCCGACCTGTTGGGCATACTGCATTTCTCGGTCAACCTTGATGCGGTGCCTCTCCCACGCTTTTTTGTAGATATTACCGGTGGCTTGTTGTGTGAACCAAGTCTCTGAAACGACTTAGAGAGGCTATAAATAGGGCCTCTCACTCCCCCACTTCAAGACACGCTACAATTTCGGATTTTCCACTCATAGTCCATTAAGTCTCCATTGTTAGAGTGGCATTAGGCTTGAGAAGCTCCTCTATAGCTCCCAATTCATCTTGGAGAAGTGAGTCCTTTCTCATGTAGCTTGTCATTTTATGCTGACTTTGATCATGAATAAAGATATAGTTTTTATTTATTATATCTTCCTTAGTATATTTATATTTATCTTTATAGGCAAATTGTCCTTGTCTGATGTATATGTCTAAAGACCTAGGTACGATTATAGTAAGTAGAGTGTACTTATTAAATTAGTCAATGCATGTTTAGACATCTATTTCACGGCATCGGTTTAATGTGCTATTTAGTATGCCTTAGTTATAGCTTTGCTATCTGTAAGGATTAAGATGTAGTTGGATAATATAAACATGATGTCCAGGTTATTCATCTTCATTGAATGCGGGTGTACCTTACGGTCTGTAGAGGTAGACAACAGGTGGTGACAGTCCTGTCTGTCCATTGTAATCCTTCATGTTCGGATATGACATAGATACAGTTAAACTAAGTTAGAAGGTATCACCCCGGTAGTGCCTGGTGCCTCTTGAGTTAAATCCTAAAATATGCTTAGACCAGATAATATGTATACTATGAGACTAATTTAAGAAATACAACAGGAACTAGACTTGTCCATATGCTTAGCATTCAATTGTAATTAGAATAAAGTAGAGTAGTAATCCGATGTGTGTGTCCACTATCATGTTTATATATATGCTTACCTTTGTTTAGATTTAGTTATTTCAATACGAATAGTATTACCTTGAATTAATCTTTAGAATACTTTTCTATCCCTAATACTTTTCTATTTCAGAATACTGCATATGCTTTCCTTTCAGATAAATACGATACCCCGAAATACTGGAGGAACGCTATAATGTTAATTACGTGTGCTTTCGAAATTCTTTCTAACTTAGTGTAAATTTACCATTAGCTAATACTTATATTATCTTCAGGATGATGTACCGAACACCAACACACACGACAGTACAAAGACTGGAGCTACCCTGTTCTTCGGAGTTCTGGGTCGCACAAGGAGGCTCATGGCTCGAGGCAGTGGCGCTTCCAGTGAGTACTGCTTGAAGAAGGTAAGTGTTTGCTTTTAAATTTAATTATCAATGATAATTTTAGCTGTCCTAATAGATCAAGATATTTGCAGGAATCATTTGAAGTTTGTTTGATGATAATGGACCTGTAACATTCCGCTGAAATATCCGAGTATTGTCTCTTTACTGTCTTTTAGCATAATAAGTCATCATTTCTTTCCTTAAATAATAATAAAGCAATCTACAGGCATTTGAACAATCAAAAGCGCACTGACGGAAACATTGAGCAATGTCCTACAAGTTGCACAAACTTCAGGTAAGTCACAGTTAGTCTGACCTTTCTGTTAATATTTTAGATTGGAACAAATATTCTTATATACTAACCTTGCAACCGGTTTCTGCAGGTAGAAGAAGAAACGATCACTGGTACAAGTTGTACGAATTGATCTCTGCAGAAGGTCTTCTTCCAAGGTAAAGTTACACTATTGGTGTCAATGTTTGTACTATTTTGTTGGATCTGTAGTGCTTAGGAAGTAAATTGTTGAATTTCGTTAATTGCTCCACCATCATTTGAATCCTTTTAAAACTCAAAATAACTAGCTTACAAATTATATGGAAAAGATGAGGGATGGAAACAATAGTAGTAACCTGACATTCTTCTTAGTTTGTTATTACTTG
>BCLG01000379.1:189762-214531 GCA_001602295.1 Zoysia matrella | reverse complement strand
TTTTACGCATCCTTTTTGTGCAACAACAAGTGACCAAAACTTTATAGTTACCAAGTTCAAAAGAAATATTAACTCTGAATTTGTATCAAGAATAAATCCTAAAGAACCTTATCAATAACTAAGTTCAGAACATCCTAATACTTTCAGCACTGCAAACCAACTCCTATATTCTATACAGATATTCTCCAAATAGATCGCCGCAATATACAGAAAAAATTTGAATACCCAAATGCCTCTGAAATATGTTGTTTCCTGTTAAGGCTCAGAAAATTGTATAATTGGAGAATAAGTTCATGAGATTATTCAATGCTTCAGGATAGAACTTCCTTGCAAACAAATAGCATGGTCGCTTCAGTCCATTCCACAAGCAAGGCCTCTGCAAAAGCTCTTTCTGCACCGAAGAACAAGAGAAAAAAGGCACATGATGTTCAGTATTTACCCCCTAAAGATCACAGATGTCAGAGATGAAAAATTCACTGACATAAATTTTGAAGGAAGATGAGTAACTGATCATGAAATAAGTTGATTAATGTTTAACAAATTCTTTATGCCATATGCTGAAGCTAAACGATAAAATCCCTTACCACCTCAGATGGTGAGATGGAGGGTGAAACATCAGCTTATGTTGTCGTGTAGCATTTTCTTGGGTTTTCTTTTTAGATCAAAAAAGGCATGAGTATAATAATGTATCTGATGTGTGGTATACCTTTTTCTTCTTACTATAATGATACACAGTTCTCCTGTGCGTTTGAGAAAAAATAAAACTAAACAATACAACAGGTACCACAGGGCATCATTGTACATTTAGGAGTGAACATTACTTCTACAATGGCAAGTGTGCACTTTTGTTTGTCTTGCAAATAACATGAGTAACTGGAAGGAGATCAGACAGCCGATTGTGCAAGGAGGAATTGTTGAAATTGGAAAAAAAAAAAAAGTCATCCAATGTGAGTACGGCAGATGCCAAACAGGCGACATTTGGGTAGTGGGAAATAGAAGGTGGGATTGGGATTGGAAAACGAATAGAGGGTTTAGATTAATGAGATGAAAAAATGAATGGTCAGAATCTTCTCTTTCTATTTCCCTTTCCCTATCCCAATCTTAAATCCAAGAATCCAAACACCACCTAGGGGAATAACTTTGTCCTCAAATATATATTCCAACCATGCATATGAGAAAATGATTGGGTTAATAAAGTAATAGAAATATTTAAGAAAACAGATTCATTAGCAAATAGTAGGTTCCAAACTTAGCAACAGAGAAAATTCTCCTACGTCACAAAAGTTATAGATCCAAACTTATAAAAAAAAGAAATACACAGTGCTATGATGAGCAATTTCAATAGCAATTAGTTAGTTAAAAAAAATTGAATATTTAGGGAGAGAGAAAGCGACCTTCTCATCACTGGTGATATGGCTGCTCACATCGATGGACTGCAGAAGAAAATGAGGGTTACAGGCATAAACACAATAAGATAACTATTGGATATATTCACAATATAGGATGACACCAAGTAAAGTTAAACGTACAGTCATATTCTTTAGGAGTTCATAAGTGGCATCCTTAGCTCGGAATGATCTGGGATGCCACTTTCCTTCTGACCAATCAACATATGTTACAGACCAATTAGCAATTCCAGCAGGATCCATCATCTGGTTAATGCAAATAAAGGCTCTCAATGTCAGTATATACTATTGACAATCTGAAACTTCTTAATTTAAAATGCATGCATACTGAATACATACATGGAATAGTGTCGGCAGATAATGCTCATCTGCATAGCAATTGCGGCCTTCGTCCATTCCAGGCTGCAAGAAATGCATAGCACAATCAAAGAAGCGAATTATTAAGAAGAGAACAGTGCTATAAACATAAAATAAATGAGCCAACTCAATTTTATAATTAACTACAAGCCGTGTGTGTTATATGTTCCAACCCTTGAGTAATTTTTGCTACATAAGGCATATAAAACGGGTATTTCCTTTTTAAAAAAACTAAGGAAAAAAACCTCTGCTATTCATTTCAAGAGCAAAAGAGAACACTGTTGAATGGAGAAACTTAAAAATACTGCCAGTGTCTCAATAAAAGAAGGAAAACAACATTGTGAATGTACTATCACATCACGGAACCATAGACATCAGATTATGCCATCTGCATAGGTAACAGTAGTATAGCATAGGATCAAGAATACTGAGAGAAATAGTAAATAAGTGCTGAACTGCAAGCTAAAATAAACAAAATGCAATCTCTGAGCATCAAACTACGTTAAGCAAACAAAAATTTATCTGCTCGTGCCCAGATCCTACACCATGTAGTCCACCAAGAGGGATTGGATTACCCTGCAGTAATGCCTGAACTTTGTGTAATAAAGGCTGTCAGCAATCACCACCATTGCATGTTGCCGCTTCATTGAGAACCACTACAAGTTAAAAAATGTTCAATTAGTACTTAGCTTGACACACACCATGGTTCTAATGCATTTGACCAACACATATTTGAAATTGAACTTAAGGATTTAACTGTGCCTTATAACCCGCAGCTCGAGCACAAGTACAAAGTAAGTAAACTCGAAAGGAACCTTTGTCTGACCTGTGAGCCCTTCCTGAATTCTGTCTCTCGAACCTCAGGTAACATATTTTTCGAATACCTAAAAACTCCATGTGGCCCAGGATCGTGAAAACTAAGAAATAAATAAGAATGTAAGCAGGAAGAAAAATATGGTGCTATAAATAAGAAACAAAGTAAAAGTCGATATTGGTATGGGACAACATGCATGGATATGAATGAGTGAACCATATATGAGACTTGAGAGAGAACATTATCTCACCAATCTAGAAAACTGTGCCTCGATCCCATGAGGAAGTCGTAGACATAGTCAAAATTGTGAAGAGGAACACAGCTGCAATTAATTGATATTTTTAAGAAACAGATAAATACCGAGACATGTCATCATGAAACATGGGATTGGAGGGACTTATTCGCATAAAAAACAGATTGGAAAGATATGGATTTTGGATTGATTGATAATTACCTGTCAGAAAGCAATACAAAATGTTGGTTGTCTATGTCTTCAAGAGCCTTTGCCAATAACCTCCTCTCAGCATCAACCATAGAAATCATGCCCCATCCTACCTGTAAGCTATATTTCTTAGACCAAACCTAATTTATCAAATCAGATCATTCAGGTACGTTTGGAAACAATTTTCTTAGCTGGATTCAAATACAGCTCAAACAGACATGTTATGTCTACTGCATCATTGTTTTTTGAACATGGGTACCAAAACTGAATTGAACTCTTCATGAAGAACTCCCTGTTTCAACAAGAATAAAATTATGGACTTTCAAAAAATATACTATTATATTGCTTGGCTTTTACCTTTAAATTAATCCAATACTTTTAATTCTTTGCCTGACATTACAATGACTTGTAGAAAATCACTTATGTATATTCAATTTTGGAAGCAGCAGTACTGGGAGCATCCGTACAAGATCTGCTTTGCTAGTATGGTACTCCCTCCATCCTCTTTTATTTGTCATCCTAAGGATGGATATGGGAATTAAGGAGGATGAAAAAAGTGGGATGTGCTGAAAACGAGGAGAAAAGAGATAGAGATGTATTAGGAATAGAGAAAAGTGTATTAGAAAGCGAGGGTGATAATTAAGTGTAGAAAACTTGTGAACTCTAGTACGACAAGTAATCGGAGACGGAGGGAGTGGCACCAAAGGGGTGGGACCAATATAAGTGCTCTGCAACAGTATCTAAATGGCAAAAATAAATCCAACTAATTTCTACAGTGCAGAACATTAGGCTGCAGCAACCACAATCCGATCCTATGTTGTTCAATGTTAGGCCATCAAAACAAATGTCCGTATATAGGTTACTATGGAGCTAGATCACAAGCCTGAAAGAATATTTCTTGAAACTATAGAGGAGTACCCACTACCTAGCCAACCACATTTGAAGTAAATACAAACATCTTCACAAGATCATACCAACTCATTTTTTATTTACACTATAAGTGCAACAACCCTTCATCATTAGAGGTATTACCTTATCACTATGTATGTCTCGTCCAACAAATATGGGACTGACATGTTCAGGCTTTTCACGTGAAGCATGAACAAATATAGTATATCTCCCTTCATGACCCTGCAGAGAAGAAAGGGAATGGCATAAAAATGAGCTCAAAGTTTAGGTTACTTCTCTGACCTTCTTTCAATATGTTGCATATTTTACACAAATAGAATGAACTTCAAAGAAAATTGGTTGTGACTACTTATCACTTATAAATGTTGGTTGTGGCTATTGAATAACTATAGATCAACTATACCACTTGAAAGTAAGAATTAACTTTCTACTATTTATCCTACTTAGAACTCTCGTGGAGCAAAGCCAAAGTGGTAAATCAAGAGTCAGTGACCGAATTAATCATGGCGTGCACAAAATTGGTTAGTGTTCACTAATATACATAAGGAAAACATATGGCATACCTTAAAGAATAACTCCCACAATCTTTCAAAGGGAAGCTGGCCTGGAGTCAAAAACATGAAGGCTATTTTTGGATTCCTTGATATAAAAGGAGGTGTCGAGAGGATCTGTCTAAAGACAACACGAGCAGCAGTCTCCTGGTCAGACAGTTCCCGAGTAGGTTCTGAGGGGAACCAGTCCCTAACAGGATATGTATAATCCTGGGGCGGATATAGATAGGCCCACAGAACAGTGATGATGATGAATACTACAGCTACTGATACCCATATGCGTCTTCTTGGATATGCCCTTAAGCGAGGCACTGGAACACCCTTCATATCTTTGAATACCAATGTCCACACCTAATACCACTTCATCCTTTTTGTCGTTTCATATTGAGCTGCCCCACCTTCATTGCTCTCTACTGGGTTTAGCAATGTGTTTGGCTAAAACTTCCAACTCTGAAGTTGAGACAATTTGCCTTTTGTTTCTAGGATATGAAAACTTCTGTAAAATATTACACAAAAACACAAATTAATGACTACTGCTGAGACATAGGTATTAAAAAGCAAATGCCAGGGTGAATTTTGCATGTTATTAACATGCCATAAAAGTTCAACTAATTTTACAAGGGTACATAGATTTACTCTAAAAAAAGAAATGCAATCTACATTTTTTCTATTTTAAATACAAAATAAAATTGAATATGCCATTTTGGAACTATCAGTACATATTTAATAATGAAATGAATATAATGTTTTACACATGACCACATTCCCAAATATAGAGATGAAATTAACCTAAGACAATAATGACATATATTGAAGTTGTGAACTTCTTGGCCTCTTAGGCTTTGTTTGCATTCACTTAAATTATCCAAAGGCCACAGAGAAGCATTTGACCAGTGGAATTCCAACCTATTATTCTTAGACAGCAGTTAATATACATTAACATAATGCAATAGGTCCTCTCCAATATCATATCATATTATCCAATCATAGGTCCTTAAGCGCACATGATCTAAACGTAGTACTCCCTCCACTCATAAATAGTTCAAGTGCAGTCCACACTATCCATAGACTGCACCCACCCATCTCTTCGAGAAAGAAGAACAACAGAAACAAGAAAAATAAGAGAGATTGTCTACCTCGGTAATGGACAGATAAGAATTATTTTGAATAACCCTCAGTCATGAGGAACTGATTCTCTATACTTGTATGTGTGACCGGCACAAAAACTGTGGGTGATCCTTTTAGGTTCCAGTTTGTGGTTGCTTTGATGAGCCTTGCTATTATAAGGAATATGGCTACTTCGAAAATTTCTTGGTGGTTTTGGGAATGGTGCATCTACCGCGACTCCATAGAGAATATATGCTTTCAAATAATCTTTTTAAAATTATGAATATGTAAGTATTTTTTATCCACCAAACAGAGTTTGAGCGTCACTGGAGCTTGACGATGTACGTTGCATGCAAGACCTTGTACTTTGTAGGGTGTGAGCCAAGAAAATTGAACTACATCATGAAACTATACAGTAAATTATGTATACATTTCCAGCCCTACAACCTAGATCATATTTATGATCTTTCATACATGCGACAACCCTGAGGATTCTACCCTGGAGATTTAAAATAAATTAGAACAAAAATTTCTACGGAGCGCAGCAGGATACTCAGTCTTGCTGGAAAAAATTAGAAGTGAGTGGTATTTTTTGGTGTCTTGTAGGAGTTGTGCAGCTTCAAGTGCTACGCAGCAGGTCAGCTACTGCACCTTGAGTGGTGTTGTGGCAGCAGTGTCCGGCGTCCTTTGTGCTGTTTTGTATGTGGTGTGCAAGGAGAGTCTCTAGGCTCCCGTGTTGTACTCTTCTTTTATTCTTCTTAATCAAAAGACGTGCAATTCTCCTGTGTGCGTTCCAGAAAATGAACAAAATAGGGACTCCGGCCCCAGACATAAGATTTTGCAATTTGTTTTTTGTAATGATGACGCCTATATTGTGGGCTTAACGAACGACAATTTAACATTACAGTTCATTGCTCCTCCTAGAAAGAAACAAAATGTTGGCCATGCTTTGAAGATGCCACCTTGTAAGTTGGGGAAATCACGAAAACTGTCATGATATTTTTAGCAATCTTGTTTTTTTTTCTGGATTAAATTTTGGAAACACCTCATGTTGTGTCAAAACCATTACAGTGCAGGAGGGATCGCGAGGACATGAAGAACAGGAGGAGAAAAAAAAACAGGAATATGAGATCGACGATGATGAAGAAACACCTTTCCTTTCAGCTCAACTGTGTGTGTAATGATTGACAATAATATAAAAACTGACGTGTATTTCCTAGGAAGTTGTAACTATGAAATTTACAAATGGAAAAAGGTCCCACCCTCCAATCGTGAGGGACAGATTATCTATACATGTATGTGCGCAGAAGCTGTGTATGATGTTGCAAAGATGATCGCTATATATGTGAGCTGAATCCCCACCAAGAAATAGGAAAAGGTCATCGATACCTGTGGAAGTGCGGCAGGTGCCGATCTAATCAATAAACCTCTAACCGGCTGATGATCCAGAGGAACGCATGCAAGAGCCGCGTTCTAGATCTGTGCTTTGTTTGTGTGGGGTTGGCCACCACCGAGTGGCTCGAACGGACTGATCCTATGAGAAGGGGTCAGTGACGCAGGAAATAATTGCAACAGAAAAAATGAAGGATTTTTGTGTGGTCTTTGTGCTGGGCGGAGAAGGCGGGGAGGAAGTGGAAGTGCTCGCTCCTCCTGTGGTGAAACGAAACCCCCATGCAAGTTGGGAAACCAGGTAATTAAGCTTTTACTATTTTTAGAAACACCTCATTAACATCAAATACACTACAGCGCAAGAAAGATGGATGACATGGAGAAACAGGAAAAAAAAAAAACATCCCTGAGAACAAATATATAGGTTGCACACCATCCCCAAGATCGTGACTCGTGATATTAGAAAGCTCAATGTGAGGTTGATTTCTGCCGATAAATGGGGAAATGCTCATCGGTACCTGCACGTTGCCGGTACATGGGCAGTGTTCTAAGAAACCTCCAGCCGTCCGAGGACCCAATTAAAGAAATGCAGGCGGCACGCTATAGATTTATGCTTTGTTTCGTGTGGGGTGGACATGAGTGGCTCGAGCGACCGTTCCTACGAGAAGGGATCAGCGATGTTGGGAATAACTGCAACAGAAAAAATAAAGGATTTTTATGTGGTCTTTGTGCTGGTAGGAGAAGGCGGGTCTTTGTGCTAGGAGGCGAAGGCGGGGACGAAGCAGAAGAGTTGGCTCCTCCTAGGGGAAACATTTTTGGCCATGTTTTATAGATCTCCCATGGAAGTTGGGACATCCTGTAATTAAACTTTCACATTTTTTTTGGCAATCTTATACTTTTCCTGGACTAATTTTTGGGTAGCATCAAATCTACTATAGGACAACAGAGATGCATGACATGGAGAAACATGAAGAGAAAAACATCCCCAGAACAGATTATCAATTGCAGAGCTAATCGTGATGTGTGGTGAATTTCTACCGAGAAATGGGAAATGCTCATTGGTAACTGCAGATTGCCGGCGGGTGCCAATCCAATAAACCACCAGTCAGCCAAGGACCTAGAGAAATGCAGGCAATGCGCTCCAGATTTGTGCTTCGTTTCTACGGGGTGACACCGAGTGGCTCAAGCGGACCCTTCCAAAGAGAAGGGGTCAGTGACGCCGGGAATAATTGCAACAGAAAATAAAGGATATTTGTGTGTGTGGTCTTTGTGCTGGGTGGAGAAGATGGGGTGGAAATGGAAGAGCTCGCTCTCCTAGGGAAAACAAAAATTTTGGCTATTTTTAGGCGATCATATATCTTTCCTGGACTAAATTTTGGAATGCCTCATGTAGCATCAAATCCAATACAGTGCAACAGCAATGGAGGACATGCAAAAATATATAGGAAGAGAAATAAAACAGGAACGTGAGATGGATGATGAAGAAACTCTCCTTTGGCTCTAGCTACGATCTGTTTTTTCGAGGAAGTGCTGACTGGAATTTACAAATGGAAAAAAGTCCAACTACATTATGTTTAGTTTTTGGAGAAATTGCAGCACCCCTATATATATCATTATTATCAAGAAAAATATGTGTGCATGGTATTTTTCCTCTACTTTTTGGAAACTTTGTGGGAAATATGGCATGTCTATTTTGTCAGATTGTGACATTCTCTCAGGCATGTGCTTATTAGATACATCAATTTTACAGTGGTACTCCATTACTATTTTTTAAACATTTCTATCGGATAAGCGGATAAATATCCGATACGGATAGGTGATGGATACGTGGTAGATACTTACCCACCAAGTATTGGAAATAAAAATAAATAGATGAAAATTGGATACTTGGGATGATACGTGTTGACCCATTCTAGCCTGCTAGTGGGTATGTTTTGGCCCAGCAGGAACAAGGTTCAACCCCATTGTGATGACATGGTGCTGCTCCATTCTTCTTATCCTATTTGATTCCAGCAACATGACCACCATTGAACTTCAATTTACATTGTTTGTGCTGTGATATGCAACGTTTAGGACTGATTCGCGGACTTCTTGTGACTGCTAGGCTCTATTTGGTGGATTTTCTATTATTTATTAAAAAACATATCCACCTATCGGGTTTTTCTAAAAAATGATGTATCGCTCTATCCGTATCCATCAGATACCGATACACGTATCCGTATCCATGTCGCACAGCCCCTGTATCACTATCTTAATGATTTGATCTTTTTTCTATGTTAATAACAAAAAATGACCAGTATTTTAGAAACAGATGTGAGGAGCTCTAGAAATCACCTAGAGTGAAACCAACCTGAGTGAGATGGTTTATGCAAGTTCCCTTTCCTTTTTTTTTCTCTCTTTTGTATTACTAGCCTGTCACATGGTTGTCACCCTAATTGAAGGAAAAATAGTGGTTCATGGTTAAAAGAAACATCCATGGTATAAATATTATTCGACTTGAGTCCTAAAACTAAAAAATTTCATCAAAAAAAGATATTAAATTCCTTCTCTTTGCTCCACTATATTATTATTAGCAACAAAATTCTTTTATAATAGCTATTTCTTCATATACCCGACCCTCAATGCATGAACATAATTGAGGCTCTGTTTGTAACATAGAAATTTTATAAAAATCACATAGCAATTCCACAGGAAAAATGTAGAATTTTGGAAACTATCTTGTGTTCCGAATGGGGCCTGATCTTATTCACTGTAGCACCTTCACACTTCAGGCCAGTTGGTACAGAAAGAACTCCAGATTCTCCTTTTTTTTATTGGATGTTCCATCAATGGCAAGATCACCACCTTGAAGTGGGTGTCATTTTTGGCAAAAGATGGTCCCAGGCACTTCTTGGATAGGGTTGCTTTTAGCTACAGTGTCACAACATGGCACATCCCTCACTAATGAAACAATAGTATTGTGAGTGGCAACAAAACTATGCATGCATGTGACTTTTATCCTTCTTGAAAGTAACAAGAGTGTAATCAGTACGTTTATTGAAACCTAACTGTTTTTAACGTAGAAATATATTTTAACAATGTTTTATCTTTGGGAAGATTAATTGTGTCTAAGCTCTGAATATGAGAAAAAAGACATCTATATTTAAAATTACGAACAATGATCAAAGTCCAACACACAGTAAATGAGAGACTCACATCTGGCTGCCTTATGGACAAGGAAATGCATGCTTAAGTCTACGGTATAGTCTATTCAGTATGCAAAAGCCCATGGCAGGTAGAGAATATATAGCTTACAGCATGCTACTTTAGCAGGATTAGGATGTGAAATTGTCACAAACACCTAGAGTGTATAGCGGTTGCAGATGAACTAAATATTGTTGAACGAAGTGAACTAGGCTTGAAAGCATCTGCAGTAGAATTCTGTCGACATTCAAAAACATTTAAATATCGATGGTATTATGTGAAATACTGATAAGAGCAAATTGCTTCAGTTCAAGCACCTGCTTACAACCAAACTAGCAACAAACTATATGTCGCCCAATAGTTACCCTCTAGCCAAGGAAAGGCAACACATGATGGGCAGAGAGCAAGGTGTAGCCAAGGACGGACTTGCCGGTCGATCAGATGGATGGAACCCATTCATGCGTGTGCACGAACTGCCGGCGAGCGGCTGTCGATCGGCAAGTCATCCTTGGCTGCATCTCCTGCTCTCTGCCTCCTCTTGCATTGCCGCCAAGGCAGCTTCCTCAGTTCTGCGGTGAACAGCAGCTTCTTGAAGGGCAATTTATAGGCACAGGCACTCAGCCATAGTTGATGTGGAATATGTCGCCGGTGCAGTGCTGTATGGGCCAGCATTTTGACTTCTGCATTTCCATATTTTGGTTTTTTTTTTTTTTTGGAGATGCTTCATTCGGCACAAAGTTATGCTATTGCCATTGAGGGGAACAGAGCGAAGGACCTATCCACTTACTAGTGCATGGGTTACATGGAGCTTTCTGTCTCGATTTCCGTCTTTTGGGGAAAGATTTGTGGGCCAAATTTTAGCTATCAGCAGGAATATAATCTTGTCTGAATTGTAGCTGTTCTGCTTTTTGTGTGGTCACTGCTCAGCGCACTTGTCCGCACACCAAATATGGAATAATGCAGCTGGGAGGTCTGTTTTCCCTCAAAGGTCGGGGAGAAATCAGGTCGGATTCGATAAGCGCACTATTGCTCAATTATCATGTGCATCACAGGATTCGCAGCTGTTTTCTTTCCTAAAGTTCGGTAATTCTAGGCTCACACATAGTCACGAACGTGTAGTTTGCAGTACAGAAGCAAGATCAGGGTTTGGATCAAAACAGATCAAATTTATTCTACGAATTTTGCTAGCATTTTTAGGTTTTTTTACTTAATAATACATAGAAAATTATATAATTTTTAATATAAAAATATACTTTTTATGAAAACTTATTTCATAATGAATTCAAAAAATATATTTTTATATGATAAAACAATTATTAATGTGATATTAATAATGGTCAAAATGATAAAAGTTTGACTTTGATTAAATCTAAAAATGTTTATATTTTAGAATAGAGGGAGTAGTATCTAACCAATATCAACAAAGAAAAACCGGAGGTAGTAACTTATATGACATGTAGGATAACCTATTATTTGTATTGCTCGATCGGATTTCGGACAAAGTAGAATATACCTATTACCAACACACTATAATCTGCCGATATCAAATTATAAGAGGTCACGGTTTCAAACTCTAGCGAATTGAGAACCATTTATCTTCACCATTATGGCTGCATTCACTCGTGTATGCTCAAAATAAAAGTACAGACCATTCAAAGCATTCAAAACTCTCTGAGCGTACAACAGTCTTATGAAATTATTGAAACATTTGAACCATAAATAAATGAAAAACAGAGATATGTGAAAGTCAAAAAGAGGCACCGGATTTCAGGACAAGCTCCATAGTTTGATCCTCTAGTTGATATGGAAACCATATGGTTGCAGAGACTTTCCTCTTTCTGCTGCTATTTTTCATATGATATGATGCTTCGTGACCAGATTGGGATAGGATTTTGTGCTTCTCGCATCTTCCTCAATATCATACATTATTAAGCTTCTTTTGTACGCGTCATGCATTTTTTTACATCTGATTATGAATATATATAAGTTTTTATTTAATTTTTTAAGATTGAAGTTTCTTAATTTACTAGCCACAACTTATCTCTAAAAACTACTCCCTCCGTCACAGTATGTCGTTTTAGTTTGAAATCCGAAAACTAACGCATTTGCTATTTGACGCTGCTATCCCTACCGATAGCTTAGCCCTTCCCCGCACCTCTCTCAGGGGCACTCAAAGCTTCTTCCCCGCGCCTCTCCCAGGGGGACTCAAAGCTTCTTCCTCGCGCCCTCTCCAGCGGACTCCAAGCCGTGGGTCTGCATGCCGTAGTCCAAGCCAGCGTGATGGAGAAGCCGGCCAGAGGGGATCTCGCCGCCACAGGGAAGGGCGAACCTCGTCGGCAGGCCAGAGGGTAGACAGAGCTCGCCTTCGATGGGCTCGGTGGCGGAGGGGACGGCCCTCGCGCGCTGTCGGCAGACGAGGTGGCGGGGGAACTGCCCGAGCTCGCCGCAGGGGAGGAGGATGTCGCTAGGAGGGGCGGCCATGCCAGACCGGCCGGAGCTTCGCGTGGCCGCCGGGGAGGAACTCCTCATGCGGTCGGCGGGGGACGGGCCAGAGCTCTGCATCCCGCCGTCCTTGCCGCCGCTGCTTCGGCCGCTGCGGCTGCCGCCTCACCGCGAGGGTGGGGGCGGAGTTCGCCAGGAGGCGGGGGAAGGCTGGGGAAGACGGAGCTTATCACCTCGCGGCGGAAGGGCGGGCAGGGACGGTCCGGAGCTCGCCGGCTTGCCGGGGGGTGCGCGGATCTCGCCAGAGGGGCCCTCAGACGCAGACTAGCGGGGGCGGGGCGGTGAACGGAGCTGGGCGTGGAGGAGGCCGAATGAATGTCTCTGAGAGAGAGAGAGAGAGAGGAGTGAATGCTCCTACGACGGAGGTAGAACGACACTAGTATTGTATTGGGACAATTTTTAAACGTTAAAATGACATTTGTATTGGGACGGAGACAATATAATATATTTAGGTGTGTATGTATCCAGAGCTTCAGAGCTTTTTGAGTTGGTCTTAGGTTGAAAAATCAGCAGTTCAAATATTTCTTTGTTAGATCATCGTTAATTAGCTAGATAATATTATCATACTGTATTTCTCATATCGCCGTCATGAAGTGCCAAAAGGTTAATGGGAAGGGAATCAGAAAAACTCCTTTCCATGCAATGATTGTTATTCCCAGCAGGTAGAAAGTTGACGACAGAGCACACGAGGATTCAAATCTTATTTGGCAATTGGCATCTCGTTGTACTCATGTACTCCTATATTGTAACAATGGAGTATGTCGTTTCCCCTTGTGAATATCTGAATGGTGGCATAATAATTGCATTGCATGTTTTTTACTGAAAAGGAAACGAACTGATGAGCACCTGGATTGTTTTATTATAATGGTCTAAGTACTACTAGCTATGATAGTAAATATTATCAGATCCACAAACGAGAGCGTCTCTTGCTCCAGCCCAAGGGGCCCAATAGAACCCGACTCAATAAAACTCCAGGGCTTGCTTAATTAGGGTCTATTTGGATCCGGTATGGATTTTTAAAATCTATATTATAAAGGTAGATTATATAATTTAGATTATGAAAAAATCTAGATTGGGTGTTTGAAGATAATATTATATAATATTATTTTCTAGTTTTTTACTTGTCTAATGACATGTCCATCCTTTCTTTATTCTTAAAAAGGCATGGTGTTGAGAATAACAGAAGATAAAATCTTTTACCAAACATAATCTGATTTTAGCTAGGTTGAGGAAGCTAATGAGATTATATAATGTCCTGTTTGAATCCGTTGTGATTTTTATCCAAAAAGGCTTGGTCTTTTAATTAGATCAGTGAGAACCCCAACTCGGCCAATAAATAAATCGAGTCTTTTAGATGACAAAGGGTAAGGTAAAGCTAAACGAAGGGTTAGTCAAAATCAAACCGATTAGTAACACTGAGATCTGAGATATGCTAACAGCGATTGTCATTCCCAGGGAAAAATGAACACAGTGATTATCATTACCCCGTTCCCACCGTGCTGGACGAGAAATAGTTCCAGGCTCATGGTGCTTTTGGATGGATGATGGATCGATGTCTGTGAGTCTCGCGTCGGCGGTGAGGGCACGACATGCGTTATGAGAAGAGAGCTGGTTGTAGCCAAGGATGAACTCGCCGGCCGGCCGGCGAACGTACGGTGGCGCGTGGCTGGCCAGACGGAACAGTCGAGTTGATGGATCTGAACTGAGTGATCGTACGCGGGCGCGCCGCAACGCCGGCCGGCAATTCATCCTTGGCTACATCCAGCACTCTCCCTCCTCACGCATGGCGCCTCCTCCATGAGACTATGACTCGGTCTCTGATCTCCAGATCCTCTAATTGCCCCCCTCGTAGTTTTCTAAATGTGCTAGCTTGTTCCTTGTATATGTGGATGGATGTGGTTCCGTGATCATGCCAAAGCCGTGCGTGTGCTGCGGTGCGGTTAGGATGCATGGCAATGGCATGACGGAGTAGTCAGTTGCGCGAGGCTGTTAGGTTTGTTGATGGGGAGTTAGTGCTGGTCAGTGGTGACTGACTGCAGTCTCTTGGCCCGTGAGCTCAACAGCCTAGAACCCGTCAAGGCGACGATCACGGCCCAGTACCGGGCAGTGGGCACCTATAATTTTAGAACCATCTCAACCTGTTGACGACGAATTTTGGCATTTTCGGATATATTTATATGTGAACTGACAGTGCTTGGTATCTTGGGCACTGCCTCCCGTCTAATCGCCGCCGTTTATAATTAACATTTGATTACAAATTTAATTAATTGATGTCAGATACTTAAAAAAAATATTTTTTAGTCACTAAAGTATTTGATAATTATATATGTAATTAACTATTTTATCATTAAAATTTTGTCACTATATGTATATAATCACTAAAATTAAGATTATGTAGCAATTAAGGAACTTTTCTTTAGTAACTAAATACATTTATCAAACAATGAGCATATATCTTTATTAAAAATAGATGTCAACAATAAAAATTAAATCTTGTTCACTATTTATTAATAGTTATCAAATTTTTTGGTCACTAAAAATTAGTAACTAAAGATTTATTTAGGTGTTTTGGTAATCTTAAAACTCAATAGAAACCGTTCCCGATCTGAAGCATTCGTCTCCGATCAGCTGAAGCGAGCGACGGTTTTGACTGCATCTTCCCCTCCGTGGCTGACGCCGCCACCTGTGCGCTGGTTCTGGCTCCAACGTCCGACCTCATCACCTGCCACGCCGACGCCCGACCGCGCCACCTGCCGCGCCACATGCCGCGCTGTGGCTGCCGGGTGCTAACCAGCGCCCTACCTCGCCACCTGCCGTGCTGAGGCTGCCGGCCGGCCGCCGCCGCGCTCTGCGCCGCGTGTGCCAAATCTAACTTTTAATTAAAAAAATAAAAACATTAATATCGGGCCCACAAAAAATTGTACCAAACACTACTTAAAAAAATGTTTCTACAAGCGGATCTTAAATTGGTTTCTACAGGCGATTTTCATTTCTATTGTCATTTGTGAGCCTATAAAAATAATGCATTTTTACACGCGTTTATGTGAACTACCTGCACAAAGATCTTTTGTGCAGATGAAAATGTTAAAATAGCCGCAGCACAAAGATCCTTTGTGCAGACGAATATCTTAAAATAACCGCATTTATAAAAATCTTTTGTATAGGCGGATCTCTTAAAGAGCCATCTGTACCAAAAAAAAAATCTTAGTCAGTCAGAATTATTAATCTGAACCGTGCTCTAGCAGCGGCCAGACTGTCCTGTCTCCCAGCCAGCAACCACCATCGAACACAATACACCAGCAGGGAGAAATATCGAAGCAGATGTCGTCCTGCAGTTGTTGAGATCCCTCCGAGGACTGCACCGCCAAGATGAAGAGGTACTAGTTTGTGTGCTTGAACCTGCAGCAAGGATTGATTCAACTAGAGATGATCCAACTAAAAAAGTTGGTCAGAACTAGCTAGAAGAAATTCGTAGGAAGATTAAGAATTGGCAAGAACCGTCACCTGCAAAGCTTCCGAAGCCCCTTCTGTTCTGTACTCCAAGCCTAATGAATCAAAGGTTGAGCTGGAGAAAGGCGTGAAACAAAGATTGAGAAAGTACTGAACTAATCGAAGGTGAACCAGAGAGAGAGAGATGAACTTGAGCAGGTGCAGGCCCCCCCCCCCCCTTGGCGGACACGAAGGGGCCTGCCCCACACTCTCGAAGGCGGCGCGCTGAGGCGACCAGCCCCCCAAGCGATGCACGCAGGCGGCTAGCCCCATAGGCGACGCGTGCAAACGGCCAGCCCCCCGGCCGATGCGCATAGGCGGCGGCCCCCTAGCGGCGCGTGCAGGTGGCAATCCCTCAGGCGGCTGTGACAGAACCGCCCCAAAACACTAGACGGCTCGTCTAGGATCGATCTCGAGTGATATTGAGCAACAATACCCAAATAGTACAACACGAGTGATATTATAAAATAAGAACTTACAATAAAGTTTAAGTAGTCTTAAAGAGAGATAAGTTTAAAACAGTGTTTAAAACATAACAGAAGCGATACAGAAGAGATACGACGATTTTTTACTATGAAACATATCTTGCCTTAAAACATACTTCACTCTTCGCGACCGGAGTTCGGTGAGGAGGGAACCGGTTCACAGTACCGGTTTGCAGAAGCCTTACCTACCCATACTCTTTGCCCGCAACTGCTACAACAGCTACGTGCAGGGAGATCTACACACAACAAAAAGAAGAAACAACAAACCATGAGTACTAATTACTCAGCAAGTCTTACCCATCAAAATTGGCTAACTACAGCCGACTCTTAAGCATGAGAGGCTGACTCAGGGGATGGTCATTTGTATAAACATAGCTCTAATCGTGGATCCTTACTTTCAACTTTCGCGGAATGTAAATTTAATTTGCACTAGAAACTATAGCAGACATGGTTACCAAGCAATTTCCAATAAACTAAATAAACAATTATTATTATTATTATTATTATTATTATTATTATTATTATTATTATTATTCCAGATTTACTACGATGTCACTCAGTAAACAAGTGGTACTCATTACTGTGAGGGGCAGCGATTATAATCGATTTACACCAGCTGGGAAAAACCCGAAGCACACGACACGTACGTGCTACCAGAAGCCGCACGTGACAACCTTTCACAACAATACTATAGGGTCGATCTTCCATGCGATCACCACGTCGGGTGCATCTATGGTCAGATCCAAGGCTTTTCTCTGCTCCTAGCAGAAAGAGAGGTAGGGTTACGTACAACTACTACGGTATCGAGCTACGTCAGTTTCTTGGGTCCCATGTCCCCAGTATGCATTCGGTACAGTTCAAACTTGCTCAACAGTGCCACACTCGAATCGGTCCTTAACCGACACAGGCTACCACCGTGAAGGCTCCGCCTTCTCAAAACCCTCCTATACTCTGTTTCCGCCCGATCTCAGGTTTATTCAAGTGTGGGATAAAATCAAACATATAATCTCGTGAGTGAGGTTTTTCATTCACTTGACTTCTACCGTTGATTAAAACTCATAGCCTAGCTTTACAGCGAGTTACCTGTACCAATATATACTCAATAGGGGTAATTGTTACTATCATGCATTCTAAGGTTTCAAACAACTCCTATAACTTAATGCACAGTACATTAGCTATACAATACATAGTGATAAAACAAAAATTTAAAACAGAGTTAATGCACCGGAGTTTGCCTTCGGTTTGCTGAGAGTTAGCACAAACAAGAGGAAGGTCTTCAGCGACGGACGACTCTGGAGTGATCAGCGCTAGATCTTGATCTTCTGTGACGTTTCTTAAATGTGTGAAATGATGTTCGAGTGCGATTAGTTATGCATCTAATGACATCTAATGTTTTATTTGTCATCACATGTGACAAGGATGCTCACATGCGATGATATGCTCATAAATGCATATGTCAAGGATGAATATGCGATGATATGACAAGAAGAGTATGATGATGATTTTAGGAAAAGAGACTTTATTAGACCAAGGTGTTGCTGGGATTTATATGAAAAGATTTCTGAAATAAATTCCTATACTATACTAAATAGTTTATAATAAGGAAGATTACTTCTAAATTTTCTTAATATGGTTCTTGAAGGCATAAACTACAATTTTAGTTGCTCATAATATTAGTAGAGCTATAAACTAATTTTTAAACAAGTTATACAATTTATTATTAAACTATAAATTTATAATGAATTAATCTCTAACTAATAGTAAGTAATTATTTATAAATAATATACAAGCACATAATTTATAATTAATTCTAGGATGACAGGTCTTAATCATTAGAAACTAAATATAAAATTTTTACATTTTAATTATGTATGAAAATGATGATATGCATGCATGTGCAATGTATTTTATTTAATTATAATGCAGAAAATACAACTTTGATAGTTCTAAAATATTCTACATGACGAGAGGATTTCAACGGTATATTATTTGAAATTTTTGGAGTTCATATGAATTTTCTATGAGTTTTGTAAGTTTTTACAAATTTCTGCGCAAGGAATAAATAATTTCTGAGATTATTCTCATCCGCGCGCCACGTGTCGGCCTACGGTCGCAGCCGCATGGGTGCTCGCTAAAATAGAGGCCGCACCGGATTTTGGCACACGGCCACACCGGATTTGGCGGCTGGTCGAGCGGCTGAGCTCGGCCACAGCGGCCTGACGTCGGCGCGCGGTGGTGCTGCGCCGAAGGCGGCTGGCCAGTAGCGGTCGCAGTCCAATTTTTGCACCACCGTGGTCGTCGTCAATAGGAGAGTCCAGCGGGGTGGTCACCGGCGTGGGGAACTCACCAGAGAAGCACGACGGCGACGAGCGGCTCTAGCGAAACTTCGGTGGCACGTAGGAGGCGGCACGGTGGAGAAAATCTCAAGAGACTTGCTCCTAGAGCTTCACCGCAGAGAGAAGAAGGCTGGCACAGAGGTTGTCGTCGTGGAGGAGGAGCGGAGAGGGGGCATCCACGGCGAGGTCGCGCGGTTCAGTGGCCGACGGCGAGGGAAACTTGAAATCCTACGAATCTGGCAACGAAAGTTGGATTGAAGACTTAGGAGGAATTTGCAGGTGATGGAGAGGGTCAGAAAGCGAAGGAGACGCGGCGAGGCTCACCGGAGTTCACGAAATTGGTCAGCCCGACACGGTGGCTTCAAGAGCTCGATTTTTGGGGAAAAACCGAAATCCGGTGAGACCGGTGGAGAAGGGGACGAGGCGAGGTGGTGACGAGCTCAAACGAGTGGGGGGCTAAGCTCCTCGCTGCGGATGGATGGCCGGAGATAGCTCGGAGATGGCTCTCGGCAGCGGCGTCGCGTTCGGCCGGGAGAGCTGCGCGCGCGACAGAGAGTGAGGAGAACTATGGAAGAGACGGCTGGGAGGGCTTGGACACGGGGCGAGGATCGTGTCCACGCGAGGGCACGTCCCCAGTTCGTGGCATGCATGCAGTGAGGGGGAGCGCGAGGCGCGGGCGCGTAGGGGGCGCGCCGGACGCATGCGGTTGGAGAGAAGGAAAGAGAGATGGTGGGCTGACAGGCGGGCCCCGCGTTCTTTTTTTCTCTATTTTTTCAGAATTCCTGCGCTGCTTTCTGTTTTTAATCCGAAAGCATGACTTCCCAAGCTCTAAAATTTTTGAAATTTTGTAGGAGGGTAAAAATTTTATAAATGAACAACTTTCATTTTGGGGTCCACCTCAAAATCGAAATAAATAATTTTCTATTAAATTTCAAAGACAGACTATACTTAGAGTAAAAATCAATTATTTGGGACTTTTAAACCTCAAATAAAAATTCTTCGAAAACCTCTAAAATTCAAGTGGTTGCAAGAACTTTCAAGAGAGATTTTTGTTTCACAATATTTCATTGAAAATTTTGAACTCACATTTTAAATTCCAAACTTAAATTTGGGACCAATTTGAAACTAGGTTTAAATTCCTTCAAGCTCGGATTTTCGGGAATTTTGAATTCAAATGGAGTGGTCTTAATATTCGTAAACACGAAGTGTTACAGCGGCGGCCCCATACCGGCGCGCGGTGGCGGTGCGATGGGAGGCGCAGCGTTGAGGACCTGCTGGTGCAGCCCATGCTTGAGCAGGTCGCCATACATCCTGCCGGAGGATCGTCGTGGGGCCTGGCCCCCTAGATCTAGAGCGGTGACAGTGTCATTGGGAAGGAGGGGTACTCAGGAAGGAGACGGGAAGAGGCAGAGGGCTTTAAGTTGGGTGGCGCAAGAGTTAGGATCCGGTGGACAAGGAACGTCGCCACCTGATTGGTTGACGAGTAGTCAGCTGGATCGCCGAAGCTACAGGCTGGCGGCTCTCCTTAAAGAACCACTAGCGGAAATGTATTTTATTTCAGTGGTTGTCTTAAGCAGCCGCTTGCATAAATAATCTTATTTATGCAAGCGGTGTGTTAGGAGAACCGCCTGCATAAATTTATTAGTACCAACGGTTTTGAGCATGGGCCCACAAATCTCTTTGTATAAGCGGTTTGTAATTTTCATCCGCTTGTACGTTAAGATGAGAGGTGTTGAGAAAATGGTTTTTGTAGTAGCAGGACGCACTTCTAAATTTCCAAACATGGATGTAAAAGGCAGCTTTAGGGCAAAGTACCGGATGTCAAAGTCTCAGCATTACTTAAAGTACCGAATGTAAAAGGAAGCATTAGGTGTTGGAAGAGATAGAAAATCACGCACACTATTCTTTCATTTACTATTACACAACAAAATCAGCATACCAAGTACAGTTCAAAGGATCCTACAATGCTTTTGAAGCAACAGCTGGCCGTAGTAAACAAGTACTCTTCCGGTCTGTGTTTTCTGGTTAATTTTAAAGGATGGAGTGAATTGTTTGTGAGTTGTGTATTCTGCAGCATGAAGATTGTAACTTTGCAAAAAAAAAAAAAAAAGATGTTGGGCTTCAATTGGTATCACAGTCAGACAGCGAAGTCAAGCGCTCCAAGTTTTTTACTCTATTAAACGTCAGCTTTCAGTGCCTTTCTTCTGGAAGTTATTATTTTAATATCTGGGAGTAGTATTTGGACTAGCAGAAATATTTATATTTTTAACAATGAGGATCCTTTTATTCACAGCAGATGGTTTGCTTGCTGTTACATTCGGCCCACGGCCCAAAACAACACACGCATACTCGAGACTTCACGCCAAAGTAAAAATGCTAGCCTTCGTTATGCTTTCTTGTTGGAAACATGCTTCTGCTTGCTCTGATTCAGGTGCTTCAGAGCAGAGGTGGTTGTGGTCGTAACACTGTCCCACAACGTGTTATCTCTGCGGCCCCCAAGCCCTAGCTCTCATCGTCGAACGCCATGCACAAAGCTCAGGCACGACATTCCATGTAGAAAATCGATCAGCTCCCCAAAATGACTAGAAAAAGAGAAGCTGGCATGAAATTAGGATTAGGTGCCGATGAAAGCTGAGCAGGTTAGCAAATTAATTTACAAGTACTTCATCCATCTCGAAATATGTGACATTTTTTAACTTTTTTAAATCAACGTTTGATCATTTGTTTTATTCAGATTTTTTATTAAAAAAATAAAGCAATTCATAATTGGAGTATCTGTAGAAATAAAATAATTCATAATAAAATAAGTTTTTTGAGACGCATAATAAAATAAGCTGATGAGGGTATTCATCACATAGTCGGGCTCCACCCAGCCCAAAAAGGCCAATTATCGGCCCACCCAGGTGGGCACCAACAACCGGAGGCCGACGGAGAAGTAGCCGGCCGCCTCCTCCCCCTGGACGAGACAACGCGACGATCGATCCATGAAGTCCGTTTGTACCTGCGGTGACGGCGGCGGGTCAGCGGGGGGGTGGCAGGCGGAGCAACTGCAGAAGCCGGGCGGTGGGCTGTAGGCGCGGTGTGCGGTGGGTTGGTGTACTACCACTACCACTGCGTGGTACATCACGCCAGCGCAGTGTCTCTCGTCGCCGACATCCTCGTCGTCCCCCTTTGTTCGCTCTCCATCCTCAACCCCCTCTTCCGCCACCCCCACATCTCTAGCGTGCCTCCTTCCTTTCTCCCTTCACTCTCCCTGATGCTTGAGGCATCAGCTTGCCCAAGAATTTTTAGTTCTTTATTAATTGTATTAGGCTGCTTGTACTCAGTAGCGGTTGGTGGAGTCACTAGTTAATGCAGGCTAGTGGATAATGCTATAAAAGATGAAGGGGCAATTGTGTTCTTACTTTTATTTTGAGGTTCAATTGTGAGTTTATGTAATTACCGGGTTTTCACTTACATTTCGATAAGTCCCGATCTCACGTGACATTGCCAATCCCAAGAGTTTGGCAATCACGATATCACAAGCGATCAATCAAGAAACCATAACAGGAATATTAAACAAGAAACACATTAGAAAATAGTAGATCAGAGTGAAATGATTAGAATAAAATCCTTCAAAGGGGTCCATCGGCACGCAGGCCGAAAATATCTCAGAGCAGATATATCTCTATCGTGAATCCAACAAAAGCAATGGTGTAAGCATCAACATGGCGACAGTAGCGAACCTCCTCCACACAGGCTAGCTCGAGCGCAGGAGCAGACGTCACGGGCCGTCAGAGACGTAGTCGAAGTCGAAACTGAGAGAATCCTCTGAAAACAACAAATTAGAAAGCCGTGAGTATGAATACTCAGCAAACCGCGTACTACCTAACAACAATGTATGCATGCAAAAGGTTTCAAGGGTAAAGGCATGGCTCAAGTGCTAAATGCAAGTTTTAAACATTTTATTTTATTTAAAGTATGCAATAAAGCTTTATTTTCAAACTTGTCAAATTTTATTATCTTGCCCCGCAGAGATCTCCGTTATCTCGGGCGAGGGTTCATTTTAATGCCGATGTAATCTCCACACTCGGCCACAGCTCAAAGGCCAGAGTCAAAAACATTTAGAAAAGGAGAGGAGGAAGAAAAACAAAACTACTCAACGAGGAGCACAACTCAGAGGGGTGTCCTTCCAAAGGACGTGACAATGCGCATCGACTAAAACTCTGCAGAGGTTATGCACCTGGACCCACGGGATGCGTCATCGAGAACTACCGTCGTAGTTCCGACGAACACACAAGACCTGTCCACAAGCTTTAACTGGCGTCAACCGTCCTCCAGGATAGGGATCCTAAAAGCCTACGCAATCGGATCCTGGAGCTGTGAAGAACCTACCACTGATCAGGTGGGGTATCTCGATCTCATGTGGGGAGTCAAAGCTCAACACCACACTAACACTATACCGCCAACCTACGGGTAAACAACCAGTCTCGGCAAGCTTCAAGATCAAACCAACTGCCCATACAAGGTAACGTGGTGTGCATAGTTGTCAACTGAGCGTACAAGGCTCGAAGGACTCGGTCCTTAATTGTCGAGGCAGGCCATCTCTCTAACCACAACTCCAACAACCAACAAACTCGCCGCCAAGGCCGAAGCCTCCAGTGTACTCGCCACAGGTACTCTCATAAGGACTTCTCGAAAGTCCCTCAGCTCCTCATACTGCCTCCTGCCCCCGCTAAATAGTTATGTATAGTTATTTGCAATACTCACACATTTGAAGCACAGTTCAAAAGCATTTACACAAATTCTATTTTATAGTGATAGGTGTGAGATAAAAATAAATGCGACTAAGCATGGCTAAGCATAAAAGTAAAATAAATGTACTAAAGCAATCGTAGGGTTAATATTTGGGGAACAGTAAACAGACACGGCTTAGGGATGTTGCTAGCACATTTTAAAATAGTTGGCATGCACATTAAGGTTGCAAACAAAACATGCAGTTTAAAATGCTGGGAACAAAGTGATCAAGGAACGCGGCTTGCCTGGCAACTCGGGATCAAAGTCGGGATACGGATCGTCGAACTGAGCTGGCTCGCAGAACTCCTCCTCAGGGACAGCAGCTAATCACCACACGAACAACAGGGATTAGACACTAATTACGCGACAAAGATAGAACTGGAATTAGAATCTAAATTGAAATTACTAGATTAAATGCGCGCAAAACGTTCCTCGGAAACACACTACATGACAAACGAGACGAGACTAATTAACGAAACATATTCGGGATTAAACGGAGATCAAACGGGATCCCAAAAAATTGTAGACAATCAAGATCACAAGGATTAAAATTAATTGCAGAATAATTAATCCCAGATTAAAATAGCAATTAATCTAATAATTAATCGGAATGGAAAATGAATTTTAAGAGAGAGGTGTTCTCACCACAAAATTGGAGATCGGATAACCGACGCGGAAAATCGGAGAATCAGAAATCGGAGACCCGTACTGGAACTGAGGCACTGGAGATCGGAACTCGGGGCTTCACGCGGGGACAAAGCACTGACAGCAATGGATGGCAGGGTCAACCGCGTGGAGTTGGGGCAGGCGCGCGGAACACGGAGAGGAAGCAGAACTGGGGTACTGGAGATTGGCGCGCAGGACCGCTCAGGCGACGAGGCGGGGATGACGCAGCGATTTTCGGCGCTGCTGCCTCTGGACCGGTCGGGCGACTGCGACAGCGATGCGGCTTAGGACGACGTCACGCGGCGTGGCACAGGCGACAGCGACGGGTGATGCAGAAGGACGGCGCGCAAACTCGGG
>BCLG01000379.1:150910-172913 GCA_001602295.1 Zoysia matrella | reverse complement strand
CGCCGCCGCCGGCGGGGGCGACAACGTGGAGGCTGTTCCGGTCGAGAAAAGTCGGTACATGATACATCTCTTTCCCTTGGCTGCTGCTGCTGGCTTTCTTAGCGATTGTGCTTCTTGCCGTCCGTGTCTATGTGGTTGTAGGGTTCCCTCCCTTCCCCGAACATCATGGACATCAACCAGATCCGCGAGATCCTGCCACATGGGTGAGTGCAGCCACTGAATCACATGAGGGAGGATGAATGCTTGCCAGAACTCTGATACTGTGAGTGTTTTCTGACGGTTGACATAATCAAATACTGTGACATGTAGAAGTGTGCTCTGCAATATAGTTTCATAAAGTGGAGTAATTGCTACTGTATATGCCTATAGATCTCTCCGGTTGTGAAGATCACTGGCTTTGCATACTACATTTTGGTAGAATTTTTTAAGAACCAGGTTCAGAGCTACAAGCCACCTTGTGAACGGATCGATCTGCTTGTTTTGAGACATTTTGGATATAAAAATGAAAGAAAGTGAATTAAACATTGTCGGATTGGGTAGGGGTCGGGTAGGGTGCAGATGCGACCAACAATTAAAATAGGATATGTTAAGGGCATGGTAGTCAAGGGTATTGTTATAATTTTCCTTTCTAGGGTTTACCTCAAATACAAGTTGCCTTCGCCATAGGGACTCAAGTTTTGAGCTAGGTGGGAATATAGATGGCCATGGCCAAATGGGCAGCTTGGAAGCCCGATCCATTTAATTCCGGGCTGGCACGGCTCACGTCATTATTGGGTTGTGCCGTGCCAGCCCATGGGCTCAGGCTTCAGCCCACAGCACAGCCCATAAATCCTTAACTGTGTCAGGCCGGCTTGATTAGCATGGCTCGGCAGCCCATCTAAAAATGGTGGTCCATTTAGAATAATTAATGCTAAATGATGCAGAATAGGTGTGGGAAGTAGGAATTTAACTCATGACCTAGAAGAATTTAAGTATCCACCATACTACTACACCAGAACATCTTATCTTGGTGCTTATAAAAATAAAATTATAATTATCAACTTTTAAACGGGCCGAGCTGGGCTGCCCATTGTGCTGCAACCCGGCCCAAGTATGGCCTGAGCCACATGTTGGGTCGGCCCATGCATGAAATTAGGTGGGCCATCTATAAGTGGGAAAGAGATTCCAATGACTTCATTAGATGTCTTCTATATTATGGGTCTGAAAATAGAACGAAAATATATAGATATAAATGATTTTAAAGAAACTGATATTGAATTATCCCATACATATAGAAACAATGAAACAGAGAAGAGCCACATGTATCTCTAAAAGCTCTTGAAAGTAATATTATTAGAGCTTTAAAACTTGATAGTGATTTCATATGACAATTTGCTTCATACACCATTAGTGTTATTTTAGCACCAACAACAAAAGTTTCATAGACTCAAAATACCTAACCTTACTTGAGAAAGTCACATACACTCATTCACATTGACTGTTGGTTTGCATCCATTTTTTCAAGATTGAATAAAGCATTCTTGTAATCTTTTCTTCAATCTTGAAAGAATAGATGCAAACCAATATGTTACTTAATGTGAAATGTCTCTTGTTATACTTGGGAATGTATGTGACTTTCTTAAGTAAGGTTAGGAATTTTGAGTATATGAAACTTTTGTTGTAGGTGCTAAAATAGCATCAAATGGTGTATAAACAAAGTTTGTATGAAGTCATCATCAAGTTCTTTAGATCTAATAATGTTATTTTTAAGTGCTTTCCGAGATAAATGTGGCTCTCCTAGTTCATTGTTTCTGTATGCATGGTGCAGTTCCAAATTGGTCTCTGTAACAACACTTATATTTATATTTTTCCATCTATTTTCAAATCCATAATATGGAAGACATCTAATGGAGTCATTCGCTCTCTTCCTCACATATAGTCAAGGGCATTATTGTAATTTCTCCCGATTAAGTTGTTCAACCTTACATTTTGACCAAATAAGATGCCCGACAAGTGGAGTTGGATTATCTTAGTACCGATCTTCAAGAACACGAGAATGTTCAAAATTGTACTAATTATTGTGGGGCCAAGCTAATGAGTCGTACAAGGAAGCTATGGGAGAGGGTTATTGAGCATTGTCTAAGGGGGATTAACATGAGTCATCAAAAATCAATTTGGTTTCATACCAAAAAGTTGCACTATGGATGCAATTTTCTTAATAAGACAATTGATGGAGAGATGTTGTGAACCGAAAAAATACCTAGATATGGTCTTAGTTGACCCTGGAGAAGGATTATAATAAAGTGTCGGGGAATTTCATATGGTGGTTCTTGAAAAGGTCTCCACAAAGTACATTACAATATCCTAATTATTGGAAGAGATGCAGAGGAAAACCAAATTTGACATGGGATTAGTTTGTGAAGAGAGATAAAGAATTAGGATATCGCCAAGAAGCTAACCTTAGATAGTAGACACCGTTGTTGTTGTTGTTCTTGTTGTTGTTGTAGTATTATACCCTTAACAAGATATTGCCATGAAAACCTGTGTACTGCTCCAAGTGGCTATGGCCATGTTTCCTCCCTTCATAGGTAGTCTGAGGATTCTGTACCTGTTGTCCTATTACATGCAAACGTTGCCTCGGATCTTATATTACTGCAATGAGCAGCACTCACTTTCAGGAGAAATTCATAATTCAATGAACATTGAGAACTGAAAATGAGTATATCTCCCTCTGCTTTGCTCTATGCTGTTCTGGAGGGGTTTGCAGTCTGCTGTGCTGGAGGGGTTTGTGGTCATTACATTGAACTAATGATACACTTCTTGTGCAAGTTAGGTTCCCATTCCTTTTGGTCGATAGAGTGATTGAATACAAAGCTGGAGAATATGCAGTCGGGATAAAAAATGTCACCATAAATGATAACTTCTTCCCGGGGCATATTCCAGAGCGACCCATAATGCCTGGTGTTCTCATGGTTGAGGTATGCACCGATTCACTACTGCTATCCCCATGCAGTGCAAGATTTGTTTAGTATTCTATGATTTGTAACTACAATTTATCTTTACAGCAGCGCCAGTAATGTGTTGATTTCTGGTCCATTGAAGAATTGAAACTTTTAAGGCTGCAATTGACATCACTTTTGTCATTGTTATTGGTCTCCAAGCATCGATCTTTAGAATATAAAATATTTAACATTGCAATTATTTAGCAGCCATGTTGTGTTCGATGGAGAGGTTTCATTCTCCTCACCATTATATCCAGCAACAATATGCTTTTTTTCTATACACATTTTCTGTTCTGTTCATTCTGCTGAAACAATTGATTGGGCAGCAGATGTGTATACAGAATACAGTTATCTTAATTATTGCATACTGCAAATGTTGCTTAGCGCGTGCATGAAATTTTAATTGCTCACGTAAAAAACTTATTTATACCTTATACACAGGCTATGGCCCAGGTTGGTGGTCTGGTGATGTTGCAACCTGAAGTTGGTGGATCGCAAGACAACTTATTTTTTGCAGGGATCGACAAAGTTAGATTCCGGAAGCCAGTTATTGCCGGGGATACGTTGGTCATGCGAATGACCCTGACAAAGTAGCAGAAGGGATCTGGACTTGCAAAAATGGAAGGAAAAGCTTATATTGGTGATGACCTAGTTTGTGAGGGAGAATTCCTTCTGATCAGTGCAACTGAGTAGTACGAATATAGCTAATAGGTTATTGATTCTGTTGCTGAATCATCGGCTTGAACGGGATCAAGTTGATTTCCTAAAGGATTTTGTTTTCTCAACTGAAATATACAGCCCTAGATATTTGAGCCAGTCCTTTTCCTGATTGAGTATGTTAAGTACATGATCATGCAATTTATATCGCCTTCTAGGGTTGAATCCAGCTATATCGCTGTTATAATACAGGATTACATTATCTTGAGTAGCTTGATGGAATAAGCAGTTATTGGTTTGGTTGAGCTTCAAGGTATTTCTGAGTGGAATTCCCCTTCTCGTGTTTTCAGTTTCTTGTAATGTTCTGGCGCGGTATTGGTCGATTTCTTTCATTTCTTGAGCACCCATGATGCGTCAGTTGAGTGAAATCATTATGTAGTCCTTGCTTTTTGTAGTTCATGGAATGGTAGATATTTAAGAAAAAAAAGTATGACGAATGACTCCATGGAACCGTGAGAAACTATGAGTCTGCATATACTTCAGGTCATGGTCTTGGCCATTCTTTTACCATGAGGTTGAAACTTTCTGGAACAATCACTAACAAGCAAAGACATGGTAAGTGCTTTAAATTGAAATGTGAATTATGTCATACTGATTTCCTGCGATCCAAGCAGGGCCTAAGCCATTCGAATCATTGGTTGCCAGCTAAATGTTACTGGCTCCAGTATGTACCTTGACGGCTGAACAGTTTCAGTATGCATATGTTAATCCTATTTATGTTCCAAGTTTTTTTTTAAAAAAAAGGAACGTATTGCATACTGAATGTAAATTTCAACCCCAAAACTTGCGGATTGTCATGGTCTTTGTTAATTTTATTCACAAATGGTGGCAAACAGCAAATTAAAGAACAACGGAGGTACTCGAAGGTAAGTACCACAAGTTCACACATCATGCAAAGAGGTCAACTGGAACTGGTCAGTATATTGCATAGTTAAATTACTACGAACTTCACAAGCACTAATCCAGATCCAAGCCGGTCCTGACTCTGTTGGTCAACTCTTTCCCCGGACACAAATAAGAGGATCAGAAATCCGATAGATTATAGTTTGTCCAGACGCTTATGAACATCCAAGTCAAAGGAGAGGAAGGCCATGCCTGCCCCTTGAGCGGATCGTGGCATGAAGTTCTTCGATTCACTGCGAGATGGCTGGCCTGATGGTGCTGGTGAACACGAAGAGGAAGGTGACCGGCCATGGGTTCTCCATCTTTCATGATCCGAAGAGGGCCAAATTACAGGTACGGAGCTTGTCTGAGAAATTTGCTGGTTATTTGCGTTGAGTTCATACATGAGTCAGAGCATAGCTTAGAGTAACTAACAGGTAGCTTTTTGAGAGTGTGAGTACGCAAGAAAAACTGCATGATCTGAGCAAAAAATGCCGTAGGCTCTAATTTTGAACTAAGCAATGTTTCTTGTCCCCACTCATCACCCCCCCCCCCACCCAACCCCAAGAGAATTAATTTAGTTTCTTGAAATTCTTCGAAGTTCGTGTAAAAGAAACTTACTGTGGTACAAGGCTGAGTTACTGGATACATTTGAGGGAAGGTAGTAAACATACAGATGATGAAAGAGTCACATGCTAAAGAAATATGTGAATTAGAAATGAGTAGATGGACAACAATAATGCATGTGTAAAGAGGCAAAGGGCATATGTTAGTATTTACTGTCATCAATACTTCAGCCCTCGTGCGCAGGATTTTACTAGCAGTATGTATATCAGTATATGTGGTTTCAGGATATCTGAAAAACTCAGTACAATTAATGATTCCTTATTGTTAAAATCGATTATGTTAAAATTACGTTGGCAAAACACATTGGACATTAAAAATTATCTTACATGTTTGCTCTATTTCTTGCTGTCACTAGGAATCAGAGGTTTCGGCATTGATAGAAGAGAAACCACAGACAGTTGCAGTTAGAGATGCTCCAGTACCTAATGCGCAACCAAACATTATTCATGCCCTCGCTAGTGTTACCAGCTCAGGGCCAAGAGGTTCTCAATGGTTTTACAGTGAGCACTGCCTCTGGGATTGGGAGCAAACGTCCAGAACCACCATTTCCTGAGCCAACGGATTTAGAGGTGGATCTCCATCGGTGTCAGGCCCTGGAACAGCAGCAGCAAGCCTCCTCCTTTCCAGGTTAGTAAGATCCATAGCGTTGGTAACATCTTCAGTGCACGAAGTAGATCAAATGGCTGCTTCGATCCATCTGTTGCCTGAACAAACTATGTTTGAGAAGATTTGCGAAGAGAGAGAATTGATGAGCTGATGTTTGATATCCTTCCAATTGCAGGTTTCTTCTGAGTCGTGCGTAGATGAATACTCTGGCCTGCAACTGTGGAAATCATGCTGCATGTGCTCGCGCTGGTTGGACATGTCTGCTGTGTATAGTATAGCTTCATAGACCACAGAATGCCTTGATATCACTCCGTTGCAGACTACATGGTATACTTGGTTTCAGTAGATTTATTGTAAAGCATGATATTATTTAAGCAAGATTTAAGTAAGATACCATCTCAATTCAGTCTGTTACAGATGCTGTTCAGAATTGAAAGATTTCAGACAGAAAATTTTCCCTTTTATTGGTCAAAATAAAAAGGTACTGAATCTATCTTTGCTGCCCTTGTAGAGGGAAACCAGTCAGTAGCTACATTCAGGACTGGAGTGGTATGATTGCTTAATGTTCTTCAGCATAGATTGCATTGACACAGCAGCATCAATGAATCATATCCTGATAGAGTGGTACCAGATAAATGAGATGCTGAACAAATACCATAGAATATAATGATCACTAGGTTTTGTCTCAGCAGTATCAAGTATAAAATGGTACAATATGGGCATATGTAATGCTAATCACTCAACACTGTTAATAACACAAGTATACATGGGTTTGCTGAAATGTTCAGCTATGAATACACCCCCTACAGGGATAACAAAATTAAAAAAAAAATCATGTATATGAACTATTGATGTCAAGCGGATGTCCTTCCAACAAGGGCAACAGCAGAAGACCGATAGTTCCCTGTTCCCTCTAATTTAATTCCATCAGCCGATCCTCGCTATCAATGCCTGTCGACATATCAGTAACGCCTTTGCCGATTATCTGATCCAGTCTCTGTCATAGAATAACAGCAGTACAGGATGGCTGCACCACTGTTTGCTGCAAAACTATGTATGCTTCTTAAGAAGAACTAGTCTCCTGAAACAAGCTTCTTCTGTGTGTAGTATCTGTCTTCACTTGCCTTCTTTTTTAAGTTTCTTCTCTGTTTGTAAAAGCCCAGTAACAATGATCAGCACAGATCAACAGTTATAAAACAAACATAGAACTGTGACAATGTATACCTTATAAGCTTCATGATTATCAATGATTCTAGTTGCAACTGAGACTGATGTTATATTTTTTGGGCTCGCAATTGTCCTAAAAATACCCATGCTCTTTGGAACAGCATAAGGATCACTTTCACCCTGCGGCAAATGTGCATCAAGTTTCCAGATAAATTTCAGCAGTTATTACAGATCAGGGTTTAGTTTGTTATCAGTTTTTAAAACACTTACAGCAGAATTGCCCTCAGCTACTGTCCCATGCACAACCATTGAAATGTTGAAGGTGGTGATCTGTACAGTTTGATAGAAATAAGTTATGATGACTTACTGAATTATCAATTGATAATTATGTAGCATGAATGAAAAAGTATGCACCTAAACGTACCGTATCCTTTGAAACTTCCCATGGTGCACCAATAATGACTTCATCAACATACCGACAGGCAAGGACACTAAGAGTACGCTCATGGAGATGCATGACAGGACGATAGCCTCTTCTATGTCTGGACAAATTGTTCGCATAAACAATTGGATTTAACTCACATTAATAAGCTCCTTTGACAGGAATGGTTTTATACTTCATATACTTTTGTGGTCAATCAGTTTTCATAATATTAGAAAATCTTTGGAAAGAAAATTCAGTAATACCTTATGGACTGGTCATCATGAATACCCACAAGAAGAAAGTCACCAAGTTGTCTAGCACTTCTGAGGATCTGCGTTGAAAGATAGTGTTCAATATTTGGGTGGCTAGATAAAAGACAAGAAAGTGAATAAATTTGTTGGGATAAGATTTAAAGATCTGTGTAAGGACAGATAAAATAATACCTCAACATGGCCAGCGTGGAAAAGGTCAAACGCACCATCTATATACACGACACGAGCACCTGGTGAAGGAGCCTGAGTGCATATGAACATATTGTTCAATTGAAGCAATAGAAGTATCAAGTCTTCAATTATAGGAACCTTTTAATAACCACTGCTAAGAGCTAACTATTTGATATCGCATAATAACATAATGGTTGAAAATAAAGATTGAAACGGTATGTATATTTATCATTCGGGGCAAAGATAGGAAAGCTCCCTAAAAAAACAAAAACAAAACAGATAGGAAAGCTCAAAGGTAAAATGAAGGCATCATATGCATGATACTTGATGTATCAAGTAATTAATTAAATTAGTTGGGAATGATAAAGCCAACAATTTTATCTAGATGCCCTAAAAGTTCCATCAAATTAAGGTCAGTGACATGCAAATACATTATTTAAGATATAGTGCATCTGCCCTTCATTATTAACTTAACGAAAGATCACTAACGTATAACAGTTAGAATGTTAAGTAATCTTTGCTATTCGATCCTCATACCTTCCAATTTGAAAACTGCATAATCCGACGAGAGGTTGGGAGAAAGTGAGATAGCTGACTTTTCCCTTCATCGCATGATCCAGCTCCAGTCAAAGCAACATTTACATCTGGCTCTTTTCTGCTTGAATGTTAGCAATATCCGCCCTGTGTGTAAAAAAAAAAGGATATTCCTGGTAAGGTAGTGATTGATGAAAAATGAAACAAAAGGAAGAATGAACTTGAAAGACTTTTTTGAGTGATGATCCAGAACAAATTATCAGGCTACTGAACCTTACCAACTATGTCAGTGCTTTAGACACCTTCCGTTCTCTTGATTTGCTTGTAACGACCAACCTTCTTTGCTAATGCATAAGCATCAGACCCATCGGGAAGAAGACAAGGATCATCTCCATGTATAACGTAATCAATGTTGTACTTATTGAAGAGGGTATTCATAAATTCTTCCGTAATGTCATAGGGTGCATCAGGAATGACCTCATCAACCCACTTAAGACCACTAACAAGAGTCAACCTAGATAAAAAGTAAGCATCCACAGAATTAATTTGCAAAGAATATTCAGATCCTTATGAAATCCAGAAAGTCTTTAATGTCAGAAATCAATATGCGGCATATGAAACACTGTTACCATACCAGATTTCAAATTCTTAAATTTAAAA
This sequence comes from Zoysia matrella, assembly GCA_001602295.1. Classification (NCBI taxonomy): domain Eukaryota; kingdom Viridiplantae; phylum Streptophyta; class Magnoliopsida; order Poales; family Poaceae; genus Zoysia; species Zoysia matrella. The sequence continues at coordinate 163,872 of BCLG01000379.1, read as the reverse complement.
TTGAAACAATCGGTCAATAAATCGGAAAAAATTTGGTTATTGCATTTATCCGGATTTTATGGTATACTGTAGCTGTTTTCTGATTTTTATGAAAAAACAACCAAATCGGTACCGACCGATTTTCACGCATAAAATGATACTCCTTCCGTTCCGAATTGTAAGTCATTTTAGACTTCTCAAAATTTTTATAAATTATAAGTCGTTTTCACTAACAAGACAACTTTTTCCAATACATCTCCTGTTTATCTCTTTTCTCTTCGTTTTCAGAACATTATACTTTTACATTATACTTTTATATTTTTCTTAATTCTCATATTCGAGCCCAAAATGATTTATAAAAAGGAACGGAGCAAGTAACTGAAACCTTGTCGCAAAGCCATTTGCACGACCAAAACTTTCCGTTTGCCTTATGCACACGTAAAGCAAAAGGCGCAGCGCCGCCCAACCTGGATGGCGCTTGCTGCTCCCAAATCCTCCCGTGCTGCTCCATGTCCACGTGGCTGATATAACTGGTTTTCTTTCTTTTTTGTAGACCCGCCACTGCGTGAGTCCAACCAGTACTAGTCTTCAAAACTTTGACTATTACCAATCTCTACTTCAAAACGGTATCTTGCCTTCTCAATTTTGCAGTCATCGTCATCAATGGGAGCTCTAAACGATCCAATCAACAAAGAAAAAAGGGAGTAAGGCCCGACCTGCGTTCTCAATCTTACGGTCATCATAATCGTCGTCAGTGGAGCTCAACAAAGAAAAAAGGGAGTAAGGCCCGACCTGCGTTCTCAATCTTACGGTCATCATAATCGTCGTCAGTGGAGCTCAACAAAGAAAAAAGGGAGTAAGGCCCGACCTGCGTTCTGACTATTACCAATCTCTACTTCAAAACGGTATCTTGCTTTCTCAATTTTGCAGTCATCGTCATCAATGGGAGCTCTAAACGATCCAATCAACAAAGAAAAAAGGGAGTAAGGCCCGACCTGCGTTCTCAATCTTACGGTCATCATAATCGTCGTCAGTGGAGCTCAACCCAGCTCCTTTTCTCTCCTCACCCGCGCGGCCTCTTTCCCCTTCCCTCCTTCCAGCCCACACAGGCCCAGCCTGCTACTGTTCACCCATCCCCTTCCTCTCTCCCTCTTCTCTCTCCCTGTTTTCACTAGCGCACATGGCGCCATCCGTCTGTCACATGCCTGCCACCGCGCCATTTCGTCCCGGATACCCCACGCCCGTCGCATCCCGGCTGCCCCGCGCCCGTCGCATCCCGGCTGATCGACGTCGTCCCGTCCTGAATGCTCGGACATCTCGTCCCCGGTTTCCCGGCCGTCACGTCCCGGCTGCCCGCGTCAGTCACCTTCAAGCCAGCTCACCTCGCTGCGCACCATCATTGCGCCGAAGACCACTACAAGTATCTTGTTAATCCGTGACGGTTTCTTCGTGATGAATTCATAAAGCGTCATTGACGATGCAGTAGCCCATAATATAGTAAAGTTATAACAATTCATCATAATTCGATCCACTACTTGTGACATTTTAAAAAATTTGTCACAAAAAAATAAAAAAATTTATTATATGTCAATCTGTTAGCTAGGTGTGAGGACAGGCTAAAAGTAAAAAAAAAATGAGAATGATGAGCTTTGAACTTACAACCTCATGGAACAAATTTGCAACAACCTCCACTAGAGTAGCACAGGAGTATGTGTTAAAAACGACACAGTTTTATATTTCTTTACTTATAGATTCACTCTGTTGACCACCATTTCAATTTGAAATCGAATCTGCTCACAGCCATGTCCGCTCCTCTTTCTCCCCCCTCCCCCCTTCCCTCAGATACGTGTGTGCGCAGCGAGGTAGTGGCGGTGGAACGCATGCTGGCGATGCAGGCTCATGGTGGTACCAGCCTCTCTCTCTCTCTCTATCACACACTCTCTCTCTCTCTCTCTCTGATTTGCATGTGCAGGGAGGCCTGGCGGAGTGGATCTTCGGTGGGTGCGCACCACGCGCGGTGTTTGGGGCCTTCTTCCATGGAGCACGCAGCCTGCCACCGAGCTTCTCCTCAGCCTAATTCGACCGGTCTGTGAGCTCTCTCTCTCTCTCTCTCTCTCTCTCTCTCTCCATGCTGATAGTCCCCAGATCTGGCACGGTGAAGACAAAGGGAAGAAGCTCCTTGAAGCCATGAAGAGGGAGAAGTGCATGCTCTGCTTTAGGATGTTGTTATCTACTGCCCGTGCGCCGGCAATTTATTCAGCTTGATCCTCCAGTTCATCCCACACGTGAGTTAACCTCCCTTTATTATCTTTGGGTACTGGCTAGATTTTTAATTCTTGTTTTATAGAGAGTGAAAAAGATGTGTGGCAAGTACAGAACAAGATATTTACAATTGGTTGATTAGCAAAATATATAAATAAATAAGTACAGAACAAGGGTCATACTATAGATAGTGAAAAAGATGCATGGCAAGTTGCCACACCATGTTTCTTGGTATGGTCTGCAGTTGAACTATTTTCCAGTTATAGGAGTTTCAGATTTATGGTTTGCTGTTCTGAAAACAAATTACGTGTTGGCTGAGAGGTATATCGAGTTGGCTCTTTATGTTTTGAAATAAAATTTTTATCTTTTATGAACTTTAGTTTAGTTTATAAGCCTGTTTAGTTGACAACACATATTTGTGTCTTGAGGAATGTATGAAACTAGTTTTACTCACCATATGCTTATGCCATTTGCAGGTCTACATGATCAAGTTCACATTTGCAGGTCTACATGATCAAGTTCACGAGTTGAGATCAAAACAAAACTTGAGTTTGTGCCAAGTTGGTCAAGCAAGTTAGATATTGTGTTGGATGAAAACTTAGTGTTGATTTCACTGAATAGAAACTTATATTGTTGTAAATCATGTTGGAACATAACTTTTCTATGTATTGAGTCGAAAAACATTTTGTATGTATTAAGATAAAGATCAATAAATGGTGTTTCTCCAAAATTGAATATATGATATTGTCTTACATGGGTTGTGCCATGCTGAGAAATGAGCTGAAAAATAAATTTTGAATTGGTAAAATAGCAGCGGAATGGACTAAGATTGTAAGATCTAATTCTTCACGAAAGTTTGGGCCGGGGCTGGGCCTGTGCTATTTTGTGACGATCTAAGAACGTCACAGAATTGTCACTCTATGATGAAATTTGAAGAAAAAAAATGTCACCCGAGTTAATCTATACCGCGAGATACATGACAAAACATTTTTTCGTCACAAATACCATTTTGTGACGATGTTTCTCTAATTTATGATGTAATGCGAATGTTACAGATCACCATATTTCTAATAATGTTATTTTCAAGAGCTTTCTAAGATACATGTGGCTCTCCTGTTTTATTGTTTATGTATGCATGGTGAAGTTCCATATTGGACTCTTTAACAACATTTATTTTTTTTCATCTATTTTTATATCCATAATATGGAAGACATCTAATGGAGTCATTGGAATCTCTTTCTCACGTATATAGTCAAGGAACAATTTCTCTTGACTAGGTTGTTTAACCTTATCTAGGATGCCCAACAAGTGTAGTTTTAATATTTTAGTGCCGATCTTCAAGAGCACAGGAATATTTAAAGTTGTACTAAGTATCATGGGATTAAGCTAATGAGCCATACAATTAAGCTATGTGATAGGGTTATTGAGCATCATCTAAGGAGATTGATACGAGTCACTGAAAGTCATTTTGGTTTCATACCCCGGAGTTGCACTATGAAGGCAATTTTCCTACCTCTGTCCCAGAATAATTGCCTTTCTAGACTTTTTGACATCAACGTTAACTATTCGTCTTATTCAAAAAATTTTGTGAAAATATGATATATTTTATTATGAAATGTTTTATTATTAGAAATACTTTAAGTATGACTCATTTGTTTTATATTTTCTTAAAAATTTTAATAAGATTAATAAGATGAATGTTCAAATGTTAATTTTTAGAAGTAAAAAATGTCACTTATTCTGGGTGGAGAGAGTAATAAGGTCTTCATTGAAATTGAGAAGGCTTATGATAAGTGTCAAGGAATGTCATACGGTGGGTCTTGAAAAGGTGCAAAGTACCAACAAAGTATATCACCCTTATTAAGAATATGTACAATAATATTGTAACAAGTGTTCGAACAAGTGATGTAGACATCAATATTTTTTCAATTAATATAGGGCTACACCAAGGCTGAGCTCTTATCTTTTCACTTTGATGATGGATGAGATGACATGACATACAAGGAGATATTTCTTGATGTATGATCTTTGCGGATGATGTGTGGATAGTGAATGAGAGCATGACTAAGGTTAATTAGAAGTTAGAACTGTGAATAAGGACTTTGGAGCCTAAGTGTTTTTAGACTTAGTTGGTCTAAAAATAGAGTATATAGGGTGTAATTTCAATGCTGCACATAAAAGAGACCTTAGACTTGATGGTCTGGTGGTACCTCAGAAAGCTTTTTTGTTACTTGAGATCAATACTGTAGAAGGATAGGATAGCTGTTACTTATAGAATTAAATCCGAATAGTTAAGTGACATCAAACTTCTAGCGCCCTTTGTGACAGTGTGGTATCACAAAAGTTAAAGGGCAAATTCTATATGATTGCAATCCGCCTTGCTGTGCAATATGGAGCAAAGCTTTGGATTTCTAAAAGGCGACATGTCCAATAGCTATATATGTATGTTGCAATGTATTTGTGTCCACACAAGAGATCCTATCTGGAGCGCTGACATACAAGAGAGATTAAAGGTGGCGCTAATCGATGAGAAGCTTGTACAACATCATTTGTTGTTGTTCGTACACATATACAACGATGGCCGTAGGAGACACCGTTTCATAGTGGAATGGTAAGTCAACTTAATTATGAGATAGTTTATGGGGAGATTTAAAGAATTAAGATATCGCTAAGGAGCTAGTATTAGATAGGAGATTGTACATATTGAGATCTTTGTTGTTGTTGTATTATACCCTTAATAGAATATTGCCATGAAAACCTTTGCATTGCTCCAAGCAGCTGCTGTGGCCATGTTTCGTCCCTTGATTTGTAGTCTGAGGATTCTATACCTGTTGTCCTAGTACATGCAACCGTTGCCTTGGATCTTATAATACTGCAACGAGCAGTCCTCAACTTTCAGGAGAAATTCATAATTCAATGAACGAGAACTGAAAATGAGTACCATCTCCCTCTGCATCATGCTATGCTATGCTGGAAGGTTTTTTGGGCATTACACTGAACTAACGATGCACTTCTTTTTGTGCAAGTTAGGTTCCCATTCCTTTTGGTCGATAGAGTGATTGAATACAAAGCTGGAGAATATGCAGTCGGGATAAAAAATGTCACTATTAATGATAACTTCTTCCCGGAGCATTTTCCAGAGCGACCCATAATGCCTGGTGTTCTCATGGTTGAGGTATGCACCGATTCACCACTGCTATCCCCATGCAGTGCAAGATTTGTTTAGTATTCTATGATTTGTAATTACAATTTATCTTTACAGCAGCGCCAGTAATGTGTTGATTGCTGGTCCATTAAAGGATTGAAACTTTTAAGGCTGCAATTGACACCACTTTTGTCAGTGTTATTGGTCTCCAAGCATCGATCTTTAGAATATAAAATATTTAACATTGCAATTATTTAGCAGCCATGTTGTGTTCGATGGAGAGGTTTCATTCTCCTCACCATTATATCCAGCAGCAATATGCTTTTTTTCTATACACATTTTCTGTTCTGTTCATTCTGCTGTAACAATTGATTGGGCAGCAGATGTGTATACAAAATACAGTTATCTTAATTACTGCATACTGCAAATGTTGCTTAGCGCATGCATGAAATTTTAATTGCTCGCGTAAAAAACTTATTTATACCTTATACATAGGCTATGGCCCAGGTTGGTGGTCTGGTGATGTTGCAACCTAAAGGTGGTGGATCGCGAGACAACTTATTTTTGGCAGGGATCGACAAAGTTAGATTCCGGAAGCCAGTTATTGCCGGGGATACGTTGGTCATGCGAATGACCCTGACAAAGTACCAGAAGGGATCTGGACTTGCAAAACTGGAAGGAAAAGCTTATGAGGGAGAATTCCTAGTTTGTGAGGGAGAATTCCTTCTGATCAGTGCAACTGAGTAGTACCAAGATAGCTAATAGGTAATTGATTCTGTTGCTGAATCATCGGCTTGAACGGGATCAAGTTGATTTCCTAAAGGATTTTGTTTTCTCAACTGAATATGCAGCCCTAGATATTTGAGCCAATCCTTTTCCTGATTGAGTATGTTGAGTACATGATCATGCAATTTATATTGCCTTCTAGGGTTGAATCCAGCTATATCGCTGTTATAATACAGGATTACATTATCTTGAGTAGCTTGATGGAATAAGCAGTTATTGGTTTGATTGAGCTTCAAAGTATTTGTGAGTGGAATTGCCCTTCTCGTGTTTTCAGTTTCTTGTAATGTTCTGGCGTGGTATTGGTCGATTTCTTTCATTTCTTGAGCACCCATGATGCGTCAGTTGAGTGAAATCATTATGTAGTCCTTGCTTTTTGTAGTTCATGGAATGGTAGATATTTAAGAAAAAAAAAGTATGACGAACGACTCCATGGAACCGATGAGAAACTATGAGTCTGCATATACTTCAGGTCATGGTCTTGGCCATTCTTTTACCATGAGGTTGAAACTTTCTGGAACAATCACTAACAAGCAAAGACATGGTAAGTGCTTTAAATTGAAATTTGAATTATGTCATACTGATTTCCTGCGATCCAAGCAGGGCCTAAGCCATTCGAATCATTGGTTGCCAGCTAAATGTTACTGGCTCCAGTATGTACCTTGACAGCTGAACAGTTTCAGTGTGCATATGTTAATCCTATATATGTTCCAAGTTTTTTTTTAAAAAAAAAGGAACCTATTGCATACTGAATGTAAATTTCAACCCCAAAACTTGCGGATTGTCAATGTCTTTGTTAATTTTATTCACAAATGGTGGCAAACAGCAAATTTAAGAACAACAGAGGTACTCGAAGGTCAAGTACCACAAGTTCACACATCATGCAAAGAGGTCAACTAGAACTGGTCAGTATATTGCATAGTTAAGTTACTACGAAGCACTAATCCAGATCCAAGCCAGTCCTGACTCAGTTGGTCAACTCTTTCCCCGGACACAAATAAGAGGATCAGAAATCCGATTGATTATAAGTTTATCCAGACGCTTATGAACATCCAAGTCAAGGAGAGGAAGGCCATACCTGCCCCTTGAGCGGATCGTGGCTTGAAGTTCTTCGATTCACTGTGAGATGGCTGACCTGATGGTGCTCGTGAACACGAAGAGGAAGGTGGCCGGCCATGGGTTCTCCATCTTTCATGATCCGAAGAGGGCCAAATTACAGGTACGGAGCTTGTCTGAGAAATCTGCTGGTTATTTGTGTTGAGTTCATAATGAGTCAGAGCATAGCTTAGAGTAACTGACGGGTAGCTTTTTGAGAGTGTGAGTACGCAAGAAAAACTGCATGATCTAAGCAAAAAATGCCGTAGGCTCTATTTTGAACTAAGCAATGTTTCTTGTCCCCCCCCCCCCCCCCCACCCAACCCCGGGAGAATTAATTTAGTTTCTTGAAATTCTTCGAAGTTCATGTAAAAGAAACTTACCGTGGTACAAGGCTGAGTTACTGGATACATTTGAGGGAAGGTAGTAAACATACAGATGATGAAAGAGTCACATGCTGAAGAAATATGTGAATTAGAAATGAGTAGATGGACAACAATAAAGCATGTGTAAAGAGGCAAAGGGCATATGTTAGTATTTACTGTCACTAATACTTCAGCCCTCGTGCGCAGGATTTTACTAGCAGTATGTATATCAGTATATGTGGTTTCAGGATATCTGAAAAACTCAGTACAATTAATGATTTCTTATTGTTAAAATCGATTATGTTAAAATTACGTTGGCAAAACACATTGAACATTAAAATTTATCTTACATGTTTGCTCTATTTCTTGCTGTCACTAGGAATCAGAGGTTTCGACATTGATGGAAGAGAAACCACATGCAGTTGCAGTTAGAGATGCTCCAGTACCTAATGTGCAACCAAACATGTTCATGCCCTCGCTGGTGTTACCAGCTCAGGGCCAAGAGGTTCTCAATGGTTTTACAGTGAGCACCGCCTCTGGGACTGGGAGCTAACGTCCAGAACCACCATTGCCGGAGCCAATGGATGTCGAGGTGGATCTCCATCGGTGTCAGGCCCTGGAACAGCAGCAGCAAGCCTCCTTCTTTCCAGGTTAGTAAGATCCATGGCGTTGGTAACATCTTCAGTGCACGAAGTAGATCAAATGGCTGCTTCGATCCATCTGTTGCCTGGATAAACTATGTTTGAGAAGATTTACGAAGCGAGAGAATTGATGAGCTGATGTTTGATATTCTTCCAATTGCAGGTTTCTTCTGAGTCATGCGCAGATGAATACTCTCGCCTGCAACTGTGAAAATCATGCTGCATGTGCTCGCGCTGGTTGGACATGTCTGCTGTATATTGTATAGCTTCATAGACCATAGAATGCCTTGATATCACTAGGTTGCAGACTACATGTTATACTAGGTTTCAGTAGATTTATTGTAAAGCATGATATTATTTAAGCAAAATTTAAGTAAGATACCATCTCAATTCAGTCTGTTATCAGATGCTGTTCAGAATCGAAAGATTTCAGACAGAAAATTTTCCCTTTTATTGGTCAAAATAAAAAGGTACTGAATCTATCTTTGCTGCCCTTGTAGAGGGAAACCAGTCAGTAGCTACATTCAGGACTGGAGTGGTATGATTGCTTAATGTTCTTCAGCACAGATTGCATTGACACAGCAGCATAAATGAATCATATCCTGATAGAGTGGTACCAGATAAATGAGATGCTGAACAAATACCATAGAATATAATGATCACTAGATTTTGTCTCAGCAGTATCAAGTATAAAATGGTACAATATGGGCATATGTAATGCTAATCACTCAACACTGTTAATAACACAAGTATACAAGGGTTTGCTGAAATGTTCAGCTATGAATACACCCCCTACAGGGATAACAAAATTAAAAAAAAAATCATGTATATGAGCTCTTGATGTCAAGCGGATGTCCTTCCAACAAGGGCAACAGCAGAAGACTGATAGTTCCATGTTCCCTCTAATTTAATTCCATCAGCCGATCCTCGCTATCAATGCCTGTCGACATATCAGTAAGGCCTTTCTATAGCCGATTATCTGATCCAGTCTCTGTTATAGAATAACAGCAGTACAGGATGGCTGCACCTCTGTTTGCTGCAAAACTATGTATGCTTCTTAAGCAGAACTAGTCCCCTGAAACAAACTTCTTCTGTGTGTAGTATCTGTCTTCACTTGCCTTCTTTTTTAAGTTTCTTCTCTGTTTGTAAAAGCCCAGTAACAATGATCAGCACAGATCAACAGTTATAAAACAAACATAAAACTGTGACAATGTATACCTTATAAGCTTCATGATTATCAATGATTCTAGTTGCAACTGAGACTGATGTTATATTTTTTGGGCTCGCAATTGTCCTAAAAATGCCCATGCTCTTTGGAACAGCATAAGGATCACTTTCACCCTGCGGCACATGTGCATCAAGTTTCAAGATAAATTTCAGCAGTTATTACACATAAGGGTTTAGTTTGTTATCAGTTTTTAAAACACTTACAGCAGAATTGCCCTCAGCTACTGTCCCATGCACAACCATTGAAATGTTGAAGGTGGTGATCTGTACAATTTGATAGAAATAAGTTATGATGACTTACTGAATTATCAATTGATAATTATGTAGCATGAATGAAAAAGTATACACCTAAACATACCATATCCTTTGAAACTTCCCATGGTGCGCCAATAATGACTTCATCAACATACCGACAGGCAAGGACACTAAGAGTACGCTCATGGAGATGCATGACAGGACGATAGCCTCTTCTATCTCTGGACAAATTGTTCGCATAAACAATTCGATTTAACTCACATTAATAAGCTCCTTTGACAGGAATGGTTTTATACTTCATATACTTTTGTGGTCAATCAGTTTTCATAATATTAGAAAATCTTTGGAAAGAAAATTCAATAATACCTTATGGACTGGTCATCATGAATACCCACAAGAAGAAAGTCACCAAGTTGTCTAGCACTTCTGAGGATCTGCGTTGAAAGATAGTGTTCAATATTTGGGTGGCTAGATAAAAGACAAGAAAGTGAATAAATTTGTTGGGATAAGATTTAAAGATCTGTGTAAGGACAGATAAAATAATACCTCAACATGGCCAGCGTGGAAAAGGTCAAATGCACCATCTATATACACGACACGAGCACCTGGTGAAGGAGCCTGAGTGCATATGAACATATTGTTCAATTGAAGCAATAGAAGTATCAAGTCTTCAATCATAGGAACCTTTTAATAACCACTGCTAAGAGCTAACTATTTGGCATCGCATAATAACATAATGGTTGAAAATCAAGATTGAAACGGTATGAATATTTATCATTCAGGGCAAAGATAGGAAAGCTGCCTAAAAAAAACAAAAACAAAACAGATAGGAAAGCTAAAAGGTAAAATGAAGGCATCATATGCATGATACTTGATGTATCAAGTAATTAATTAAATTAGTTGGGAATGATAAAGCCAACAATTTTATCTAGATGCCCTAAAAGTTCCATCAAATTAAGGTCAGTGACATGCAAATACATTATTTAAGATATAGTGCATCTGCCCTTCATTATTAACTTAACGAAAGATCACTAACGTATAACAGTTAGAATGTTAAGTAATCTTTGCTATTCGATCCTCATACCTTCCCATTTGAAAACTGCATAATCCGACGAGAGGTTGGGAGAAAGTGAGATAGCTGACTTTTCACTTCATCGCATGATCCAGCTCCAGTCAAAGCAACATTTACATCTGGCTCTTTCTGCTTGAATGTTAGCAATATCCGCCCTGTGTGTAAAAAAAAAGGGATATTCCTGGTAAGGTGGTGATTGATGAAAAATGAAACAAAAGGAAGAATGAACTTGAAAGACTTTTTTGAGTGATGATCCAGAACAAATTATCAGGCTACTGAACCTTACCGACTATGTCAGTGCTTGAGACACCTTCCGTTCTCTTGATTTGCTTGTAACGACCAACCTTCTTTGCTAATGCATAAGCATCAGACCCATCAGGAAGAAGACAAGGATCATCTCCATGTATAACGTAATCAATGTTGTACTTATTGAAGAGAGTATTCATAAATTCTTCCGTAATCTCATAGGGTGCATCAGGAATGACCTCATCAACCCACTTAAGACCACTAACAAGAGTCAACCTAGATAAAAAGTAAGCATCCATAGAATTAATTTGCAAAGAATATTCAGATCCTTATGAAATCCAGAAAGTCTTTAATGTCAGAAATCAATATGCGGCATATGAAACACTGTTACCATACCAGATTTTCAGTAAATTTGTATTACCACGAATATAGACAGTTTTGGGGAAAAAAGATTACTTCTTACACAGAACAAAAGAATTAAACTGTGAAGTACCTCTCTTCCATTGAAAGGACAGGCGGTCCCTTATTCGCAATAATCTCCTCATCACTGACAACTCCAACTATGAGCTGATCTCCCAGCAACTTGGCCTGCCGTAATGCATTTGCATGGCCATAATGCATGAGGTCAAAGCATCCATCCATGTATACTCTCACAAGCCTTTGGCGCTCCTCCTTCTTTGGAACTTGTCCTAGGTATGGCCAAAAATAAGGAGCAAAAGGAGCTCCAATTCCCCCAAAGTAGCCCGTTGATAACATGAGAATGGCGACGGTGAGCATAACTCCTCCAATTCCAAACAACTGTGAATAGTATCCACCACTCCAGAGCCCCTGGTTGCTCTCAAACGCTAGCAAGCCCATCATCATCATCAAGACAGAAGTATGAGCCTGCTATTGCTCCTGTCAAAAAGAAGGGGAAGACCAAAATGAGACTCCAAAGTTGATGGTTCTTGTGACAATTGGCAACCAATATATGTCGCAAGGTAGTACAGAATGTCATTTTCCGACATAGGGAGAGAAGCCAATAGCCTGTGGGTCTTCAAAAAGATCACTTCTTTTAAAAACGAGAGAGCGACTTCCAAAAGAACAGAGAAAAGCGTGTCTTTCTCATTATTTAATTGTGAATGGTTGGAAGGATTTAAGATTTGCAACCAGAACGAGTAGATAGATGTATTGCTCAACGTGCTTAGCCACCAAGTAATGTTGACCACCAGATATCTTATAACGCCACAAATTTTGAGGAAAGCGAAGATCCCAGAGAATTCGGAACAGACTCTAATTCCTTTCACCAGAAGCCACGCAACAACTACTGGAGCTCTAGAATTTTTCATGACAACAGCTTGACACCTTTCTCATCAACAGAACATGATTCAACTATTCACCCCAAAAGAGGAACAAATTTGAGGACACGGCTCAACTTCAATATATGATATTCTGATTCCAAATACCCATGCCATCACAAAAAGGTGGCGAACATTGGAATCACTGAAATCTCATCGCCAGAAAAAATAATCTAGACAACAGCCCTCATATTCTTAGCAACAAAGCATCAGGAGCACGAACGTGACCCCCCAGCTGTAAATGTCGCAGCTTTGGCATTGCGCTAGGGATAGGATCGTGGCCAGGCTGGCGGAATCAAAAGACGCGACGCGGCGTTCCAGCAGGCACAGGGGCACGGGAGGAAGGAAGGAACCAGGAGCGACATCATCAACTCTCGAATTGACACCACCTGCCATTCCACCACCAACAAATTCCCCGCTTCCACCGCCTCGGCCACGCGAAACTTGAACCGATCGCAAATTGCGATCGCCGTTCCGCCGCACTCCCGTGATCCCGACTCCGGCCCCACGCGACCACCACAGACACATCGAATTGAACCAGAACCAGAACGAGAG
>BCLG01000379.1:129871-150587 GCA_001602295.1 Zoysia matrella | reverse complement strand
TTTCGGGAGGAGGGTGGATGGAGAGGCCGCAGTACCGGAGGCGCGCACGGGGAGAAGGGAAGGAGAGGAGAGGCGCTGCGACCGACGCTGCTGTGTCCGTCACGTCTGGCAGTTGGGACTTGGGAATCACGCCACCCTTTGCAGTTAGGTCCCTGAGATATAGGATAAAATAAAAACACCGGCCACGACTCAGCGGAAGAAGGGCCATTCCACGTTTCACCTGAAGGTCCAGGGCTCATGTGCAAAAGTTTGTGGCAACAGAACAGATGGGCCCGACGGCCGGTCGCGCACGTCGTCCGTGGTCGTAGGGCACTGTCGCGTGGGCCCGACGCCGACGGCACGCGGCTCGAGGCCACCGGCGGCGTGCGTGCCCGTCATCCTCCTGGCGGCTGGCTTTGACCGTCCAAGCGGAAGAGTACAATTGGCCCGTGCCGGTGACAGGCCGGCGTTCTAGAAGACGACCGGCGGCACATGAACAGGAAGAACAATCCCAGCTGTGGTGTCCGTCGCACGCACAGCAGAGCAGGCAGGCGAGCGCAGGTGCTCCAGGTGGGTGGATGCGGGGTGCCGGATGGCGAGGGTGTCAGGTGTACCTGGCTGGCTGGCTGGCCTGGAGTTTGCCAGTGCTCTGCTGGGCGTCGTGGTCGACTTGGGCTCGATCTACTGACAGGTTTTGATGTGATGGTGATCTCGGCTTGGACCGACAGCCCTAATTCAATCAAGGTGCCGTTGGAATCTAACTATCCGAATTGTACAGTATAATTCAAGATTATACAATCTGGATTTCAGAGAATTAAAATCTCGTCTATTTGTGTCCCGTTTAAATCTCGGTGAATTATGGAAACAGGATTAAAAAATTTTGATGGCTGTCAAACGGGTTTTTTTTTAACTGTTGAGTGAATAGGATAAGAGGTAGTATTGCTGTTTAATGAGTTTTATACTACAACATTTCAAAATAACTTCAGCTCCAAAAAGTTCTTCATGTTGGATGAATGAGATTGAGATTGCAGTTACCTCTTCCAACCCCACCCCCCTCATCCCGTTTGACAGCCCATCAAGATTTTTTTAATTCCGTTTCCACAATCGACCGGAGATTCAAACGGAAGAGCTTAGATCGGCCATCAGAAAATCGCATTCGACGCTGACATAAAACATTACAAGAACCGCACGTGCCGCACATGGCGTGGCACCCAACCCACCGGAACAAAGCTAATCCAAGAACTGCATTGCGCAACTAATAAAGCACGGTATAGACTTCAGGCGACGCCATCGTTAGGCATCAGATCCTCACGCAGATCCACCCTATGTTTCCTTGGCAAATGGTGACATCCAGTGGCGGAGCGTGAACCGCATTGCAGGAGGGGCCAATAAAGGAGAGAATGTCATTAGATGAAGAAATCTAATGCATTTATTCATCTTTTTAACTTGATAGATAGTAGTACATTATTAAAAAAATTCTGAATTAGGCCTCGTTCGGTTGGCCCTGAATCGGCCTGGAACACGGCTCGATCCACGGGGATTGATACGACGAGGATTGAATCCAAGCCCACACTGGAATGAGTGTTCAGTTAGGGCCCACGCTGATCAAATCCCTGCCTATCCTGGTCATTCCGTCCTTTCATCGTCCCGGTTTCAGACCCGACCGAAGGACACTAGGAATGAAAACTCGTCTCACGAGAGATGGCACTGCGACCCAAGGCGAGCATCACGAAGAGTGGTAGCGGCGACGAGCAGGACGAGGGGGTGGCGGAGCTGCAGCGTCGGGCGAGCATGGCGAGTAGGTGGCGGAGTTTCGGTGTGGTCGAGCAGGACGAGGGGGTGGCGAAGCCAGAGCGCCAGGCGAGCACAGCGAGGGGGTGGCGGAGCTTCGGCGTGGGCGAGCAGGACGACGGGGTGGTGGAGCTGTGGCACCAGGCGAGCACGACGAGGGCGTGGAGGGGCCGTGGCGAGAGGTGACCACGGTGAGGGTAGCGGAGCCTGTTGGTCCCTGCAACGACCTTGCACCTGCAGCTCACACCTTGCCGACTCTTTACCGATGCCTATGAACTCACTCCTGACCTCTGTGGTGTGAAGATGAACAGTGCGCAACGAGGAAGCACAAGCACAGAACACACGCGAAGTGGCCGAGTGAACTAGCTCGTCTCTTGCTTCTGTTATCGATCCTTTTTTTTTACAAGGAGAAAAGCCTACGGGTTTTATACACTCGCTGCAAGTGTAGCAGTAAATGCTACAACTACTAACTACTTTACTGTACACTACTGTACACCTTTTGACTTTGGCATCCACTGTCACACTGCACACGTCGTCTGTCACACGCCGCCGCCTGTGCTGCCACTGTAGTGTCCCGTCGCGCTGTCTTGTCGCCTTGAGAACCGCCGAAGGAGTAGATACGAAGCAGCAGGGTTGTTATGTCTAACAATCTCCCCCTAACCATGCTGCTCCTCAGCCACTTTGATTACGTCGACCCGAGACTGAGCCTCCAGGAATCGGACGCGCCCAAGTGACTTGGTGAGTGCGTCCGCAAGTTGCCGACCGGTTTCGACGAACTCGAGGACGATCTGCCCTTCCTCGACGCAGTCACGAATGAAGTGATACCTCACGTCAATGTGTTTGCTGCGGTCGTGAAGGACGGGGTTCTTGCACAGGGCGATGGCGGACTTGTTGTCCACCATCAGTGTCGACGCTTGCAGCTCCTCTCCTGAGAGCTCGCACAGCAGCCGATGGAGCCACACACCTTGACATGCAGCTGTTGCCGCAGCGATGTACTCCGCCTCGCACGTCGAGAGAGCTACTACTCGCTGCTTCTGGGCCTGCCAGCTGATGGGGTTGTGCCCCAGGTAGAACACGACGCCAGTTGTACTATTCCGGTCGTCGGTGTCGCCGGTCATGTCACTGTCGTTGAACCAGGTCAGCTTCAGTGAACCTCTGCCGGTCCTGTTGTACTGGACTCCATAGCCTTGCGTCCTTACGACGTAGCATAGGATCTTCTTGACAGCGATGAGGTGATCCTCCCTCGGATCTTGCATGAATAGGCTCGCTCTGCTAACTTGCTGATCCAAATTCTCCTGACTTGCTGATCTCGGGCTTCGCCAACCTCCAGCCTCGGCATCGCGCCGACCCTTAGTCGCGCCGACCGTCCGACCTTTGGTCGCGTCGACTGCCCGACCTCTGATCGCGCCGACCGTTGGAGTCAGAGTCCTCTCGACTCGATGACCTCCATCCTTGGTCGCACCGACCATCCGGTCGCTTCCTACGCCGACCTCTGGAGTCCGAGCCTTGCACTGCCCACTCTGAGTCGCGCGGTGCGACCGATCCAGAATCGCGTCGACCCCAAGCGTCTGAGCCCTCTCGCTCTGCCGACCCCGGTTCGCGCCGACTTCTGGCATCGCCGCGCTCAACTCCCCCTGAAGCTGAGCCCACCTCCTCTATCTCCGAGAGGTGTTTGAAGGAGAAGGAGCTCCGTGAGCCTGCCTCCCCTTCATCCGCACTGGTCCCTGACCAGTTCCAGTTTGCCGCCTCATCGAAGACGACATCTCGAGAGATATGCACCCTGTTCTCGACTAGGTCATATAGGCGATACGCCTTGCTCCCGGCTTCGTAGCCAAGGAACACCATCTTGATGCTCCTATCCTCTAACTTGCCGTGGTGTAGCTTCACCGTCTTCACGTGCGCCACACAGCTGAATGTCCTGAAGAAGGACACGTTTGACTTTCTCCCGTGCCAAGCCTTGAAGGGGGTCTTTCCGGCTACAGCTTTGATTGGCCAGCGGTTGAGGATGAACACCGCCGTGCTCACCGCCTCACCCCAGAACGCCGCTAGCATATCCTTAGCCTTCAACATGTCTTGGCCATGCCGACGATGGTCTGGTTCCGCCTCTCCACGACACTATTCTGCTGCGGCGAGTATGGTGCCGTGAGATGCCGCTCCACGCCCTTCGTGGCGCAGTACCGACCAAACTCCACCGAGGTGAACTCTCCACCCGGTCGGTCCTCAGTACGCGCAGTTTTCGACCCGTCTCGGTCTCAACCCGCGTTTGGAACTCTACGATGGCTCTGGAAGCCTCGTCTTTGGTGGTGAGTTGTCGTAACCACATGTACCGACTGCAGTCATCCACCAATAGAAGGAAGTAACGCCGACCCCCATGCGTCGGGGGGGGGGGGGTGATTGGCCCACACATGTCGCCGTGCACGAGGTCCATAAGACCCTCGGCACGGTATGTCGCCTTGCACGGAAACGACTGTCTCCGCTGCTTTTCGGCGAGGCAACTGTCACACAGTTCCCTGACATGCTCGATCGTGGGAAGGCTTCACACCATATCTTGTCGAGCTAGCCTTGCCAGCGCATCGAAGTTGATGTGGCCAAACCGCCCATGCCACAGCCACGCATCGTCACTAAGCCTCGCCGCCAGGCACACCGACTGTGTCACCTGGAGCTTGGTGGTGTAGAGACGGTTCCTCCCGCGATTCACCTTAAGCAGCAACTGCCGTTCTCGGTCTCTGACGCGGAGGACCCCGTCTTCGAGCAATATCTGGCACCCTCACTCGTCCAGCTCCCCGAGGCTCATAATGTTGGTCTTCAGACGTGAGATAAAGTAGACTTCGGTCAACGCGCGGTGCTCGCCATTTCGGCCCTTGAACACCACCGTACCTTGTCCCTCAATTTTACCACCGACCTGTCCCCGAACTTGACCGACCCCAAGATGGCGGAGTCAAGTTCTGTGAAAGCCGTCTTGTTGCCCGTCATGTGACTGCTAGCCCCTGAATCGAGGTACCAGTCTTCCTCCCTTCCCAGGTGAACATGAGCCCGAACCTCGTCGAGCTCAAGTTCAAGATGCTCTCCGTCCTCAAGGACGTCCCCGAGAGCATAAAGCTGCGCCAGCAGCAAAGGCGACTCCTGCTTGCCTTCTTTCGCCAGGTGGGCCTCCTCCTCTCGCCCTCCTCCCTAGCGGGCGCGCCCCTGACTCCCACGGTCACGACGCTTGGGTGCACGGCAATCACGTGCCCAGTGCCCCTTCTTGTTACAGTTGTGGCACTCGTCGTCGGCGCATGGAGAGGGTTTGCCACTCCTTGACTTACCTCTACCACGCTCGCTCCGACCGAAGGTGGACGGGTTGCCCGCCTGCTCTCTGCAGCGCGCCCTCCATTCTTCCTCCGTCAGCAGCAGGCTACTGCTAGTACTTGCCGACGTTGCTGCCGTGGCACGGTCCTCGACCGCCTTCAACCTCCCGGTCACGTTCTTCAAAGTGAGCTCCGAGAGGTCGAGCAGAGTCTCAATCGAGAGAGCAATCTGCTCGTACTTCACCGGCACAACCTGCAGGTACTTCTCGATAACCTGTTGCTCAGCGATCTCGTCTCCGAGTGTCGCTAGCTTCGCCACCAGCGAGGTGAGACGTAGTGCGAAGTCCTCCACGGACTCGCCATCACAAAACGTGATGTTCTCATACTCCTTTCGGAGTAGCTGCGCCTTCGCCTTCTTCGCTCGGTTCGAGCCTACGCGCATCGATGCGAGTTTCTTCTACGCCTCCGCCACCGTCTTTGCTCTCCCCAAGGTGGAGATGGGATCTGGCGTCACCGCGTGGAGAATCATCTCCAGCGCCAGCTTGTCCTCCATGTCGTCGTCGGTCCTTAACTCGACGGCGAGCCACAAGCCACGCGTCTAGAACATCACCTTCATCAATACCGCCCAGTCGGAGTAGTTCATGCATGTAAGCGTAGGGTAGGTGTGGGCGCCGCCGAACTTCCTCACAGTCTTATGGATAACGACCGTACGCGATCCGGAGCGGTCACTTCTGCCGCGTCGCTCTTCACGGCCACGGCGCTTAGGAGAGCGCTCAGGCGTCTGTACCGATGAACCCACTGAAGAAGTCTCTGGCGTGTCTGCCATCGCTGTTGGTGCTCAACCTCGCTCTAATACTACTTGTTGGTCTCTGCAACGACCTTGCACTTGCAGCTCACACCTTGCCGACTCATAGCCGATCCCTATGAACTCACTCTCGACCTCTGTAACGTGAAGATGAACAGTGCGCAACGAAAAAGCACAAGCACAGAACACATGCGAAGTGGCCGAGTGAACTGGCTCGTCTCTTGCTTCTGTTATCGATCCTTTTTTTTACAAAGAGGAAAGCCTACGGGTTTTATATATTTGCTGTAAGTGCAGCAGTAAATGCTACAACTACCAACTACTCTACTGTACACCTTTTGACTTCGACGTTCACTGTCACACTGCGTACGTTGTTTGTCATACGTCGCCGCCTGTGCTGCCATTGTGATGTCACATCGCACCGTCTTGTCGTTGAAGGAGTAGATACGGAACAGCAGAGTTGTTATGTCTAACACAGCCGAGGGCTCTGACCCGTGGCGAGCACGGTCAGGGAGTGGCGACCTGTAGCGCGAGGCGGTCTTAGGATTTGGCCACATTTAACCTTGGGGCTCCAGTGATTTCGGTGATGCTCTCCCGGCGCCTCCAGCACTGACTCCGACGTCGGAGGCTGATGCCCGTCAGCAACTCTGAAATACCTGCATGACGCCGGTGCCAAAGACGGCATCGAACGGGCACCATACCACCGGCAGTTCTGCGCAGCCGGACACTGAGGGATGCAAGTAGGGGACACCGCATCGATCTGGTGTCTGTTGCTACGACACTGCTGCCGGAGCACCGTCGGCTGTACGCCTGTACCTGGCAAACAAGCTCCAACACAACGCTTATGTATGTACCGTTGTTGTTCTTGTTCTTGCATCGAAGTTGGTTCTTACTAGTTCTTCTGCTGAACTGATACTATGCTTTGTTTGTATAATAAAGCTTTCTTTTTTTGCAAATAAAAATCAACGGATGATTAAATACTGGCATATCGATTGAAATCTGAAGCTCTATTTTTTTATACTGAAGTATATATAATATCAGGCTGTAAAATGTCAATACTGGCATATTTGATTGTACATTGAAGTGATACAGGCATAGTATCAGTTCAGTTCTGTTTCACTAGTTTTCCTATAGGTAGATTTGTAAGTGCATACTTCAGCTTGATATTTCACTTCAATTCTCACTTTTTCAATTTGTTTCTCAAGTTCATAGTAATATTGTTATTTAATTACAATCTGACATTTACCATTGTTGGCTGCCAAAGAAGAGAGAAATGTTGAAGTGGCCTCCCAAAGTACAAAAAGAATTAAACTCCGTAGGAAATATGATGGTGACATTTTAGGATTTTTTTTCATGCTTCTGATCTCACTTAACTCCCATTTAGCTTAAGTACTATACATTGAATTTGTCAGCTAACGTGTTTTGACTGTGATATCAATTGAACTTCATTTCCTGCAATAAATTCAGACTGTTGGCTTTGCAGTTAGCAACTTCTGAATTCTAGTGATATCACTTGAACCGTAATGTGGCACTCTGAATTTGTGAGCTAACACATGCTTCTGTCAGTTCCTGCAATAACATTGATTCCTTTTAGTTAGCAGCAGCCCAATATGAATGTTGTAAACTGTGGAAGTTTATTGTGAATCTGTGATCTATGTTATGTAGTCTCCAATAATATGAATGTTGGCAGACATTGTGTAATCTCCGGTGCAACTATCAAAGTATTATTGTCTCCGGTGTCACTGTCAAAATAATTAAAAATGGTGCAACTGGAGGACTTGATTCCCAGCCGAACAGCTACCGAACTTAATTTATGTGCAAGTGGAACCATTCTTGGAGGGGATTAAAGAAATATATGGATTGAGTGATCCACATGGATTCACTCATTCCATTCCTAAAATGAAACAAGCCAGGGAATCGATGCTAGACACCCGAACGAGGCCTTAGAGGGGGGGGGGGGGGGGGGGGGGGGGGGGGGGGGGGGGGGGGCATGGCCACCCCTGGCCTGGCTCTAATGAAGCTCCGCTAGCGGTGACAATATGACCGATGGCAGCTTCACTGATGCAGCAGTGGAACTTTCAGATCAGAGTTGAGGGCAATGTCAACGGCCGGAGAGAAGGCGAGGCTGATGAACAGGGATGTTCACACGAATCACATACTCCAGAAATTTTATAAGAAAAAATATAATAAGTATTAGAAAAAAATTATCGCAATTAGAGGAGGCTTGACCGCTTGAGTGGGATTTGTTTTTTTATTATTTTCTGCATACGAATATTATTTCTTGGATCGAGCTGGTGTGGCTGAACACGTATTCGGTGAACAGCTCTGACTCTGCGCGAATAGATCTTTTCCCTTTGCTTTATGTTTCTCTTTAGCACGTGCTATGTTTGGTGTCTAAGGCCGCGTTTGGAACCAATGAATATCGAAGAAAATTTTACAGGAATTGTTTCCTCAAGAACGGAATCCATCTAACCGTTTGGAACGAAGGAACCGTGACTTCCTTTCCGTCCACTCCGAATCCATGGAATGGCTTAGCACGCTGCTCTCGCGCCTCGTCTCTGCTTCCGTGGTCGCTGCTCGAGGATTAAAGCTTCAGTAATTTTTGAAAATTTTGAAACTAAGGAAACTATTTAAGTAAACTTTGAGAATGAATAGAATAACTTTGAGAATTTTTTGGAATAACTCGGAGGATACATATACGAAAGAGCTCGACGAAATGAAGCTAACGAAATAACTTTGTAAAACTTTAAGAACTTGAGCAAACTTTTTTGAATTTTCAAAAATTACCATTTAAAAAAATCCAAAACACGGAAGAAATAGGCAAGGCTTTAAAAAACACGTCATTAATTTAAATTAAGTGCTATGAATAATGATAATATAGTTTATAAAGATGGATTTAAGTTCCACTAACATTTTATTCCTGTGTTTCTATTTTTTTTTTCAAACACTTTAATTTTTTCATTACTCTGTTTTTTATTTCTTTTCTACATTTTTCTCAATCCTGCATTTTTTTCTGTTTCTGCGTTTTTTATTCTTTCGTTGCAAACATGCCCTAACTTTGAGTCGAACCTCCTGTTTCTGAGATAATCGGGAACTTTATGCTTCCTTTTCAGAAGCATTTGAAATTTCGATACACTTCATTTTGTAAAAAGTGAGACCAGCAGGATTTGACCTCCTGCTACCAGATCGATCTGAACATGGAAAGCAGAAATTTCAACAGTATTACCTATAGATTCAAACTTTTTTTTTAAATCAAGAAAACTATAGATTCAAGCTGTTGAAAAACATGTGTTACGACATGCTTTTATCATATCATAAAATTTCATTT
The DNA here is from genome assembly GCA_001602295.1 of Zoysia matrella. Lineage (NCBI taxonomy): Eukaryota > Viridiplantae > Streptophyta > Magnoliopsida > Poales > Poaceae > Zoysia > Zoysia matrella. Next base: position 141,400 of record BCLG01000379.1, on the reverse strand, counting down.
TAAAATTACGCTCGTGAACCAAAATGACATTCTTTGGGAGTAAATTGAACAAAAAATAGTTTATTTGGAGTTTGGCTATAGTTAGAGTATGCTGGACTATACCTAAAAATAAAATTAAAAGAAAATCTGTAATGGTATTTCAGTGGCACAAGAAAGAACAAGTTGCCACTACAATTGTTTGTACATGTAGTACAATAGTTTCTTCACGGGTTTTACAGCACAAAACTGAATGAATAAGGCTCTAAGCGTGACAACTTCCTAGGCAAAAGAATCTGAATTTTTTCTGTAAGGTATCTCTGATGCAGAATCTTGATGTTCATCCCGCTGTTATATACTACTACCATACATACTCTTTCATACTCCTTCCGTTCACTTTTATAAGTCATTCTGAGCGCGGAAATTAAAAAGTGAAAAAGTATGGTACGGAGAACATGAGAGATGGAGAGTTATTGAGAATAGAGACAGTGTAATGAAAAAAGAGAAAGGTGTATTGAAAAGTGAGAATGATATATAGATTAGAGAACAAAATTTGAATGTTAGAATGACTTATAAAAGTGTACGGAGGAGGTACAACATTTTGGAATAAGAACTAGTCCAAGACCTCAAGTTACTTCAGAAAATGCCAGTCATGGCAAATTGCCTGACACTTGATTCCTGACAGGCAGGTATTGTGAGGCCTTCAGAACAAGAGACTCTTCAGACTTGAAAACGAAAAAAGGTGTATCTGCAATAGACAGGAATATTAAGTCAGTGAGTGGTTGTTAGACGTTTGTACAGTTCAATTTTTATTCTTAGAGCGGCTGGAACACTTTAACTGTTAATAATCTCAAGCACGAGTCAAGAAAAGACTAACTTAGGCACATCATCAGAAAGGGGTTAATAGTATTGCGCTGAAATTTGCCAGTTATTTCTGTTGATTTTATAAATAAAAATGAACTAGTTCATCCCTATTGTTTAAGGACATTTTTTCCTTTCTTAATTAACCTAGAGCATTTAGTGAATAAATTCTCAACTATGACTCTTTGCCATTGCTTTCACTTTCCAGAAGTTTTTACTCATTTCTATTTTTAGTGGATATTATTTTCATTTTTCGTGCTATTGTTAGTTAGGAGCCTATTTTCTACGAAGTAACTATCTTCCATAGTGCAGCAGAGCACACACACTGAAAACAGGTACTTGCTGTTAAACAATGAAAACAAGAGTCAACAATGCAAGAGAATACATACCTGGAAAGTTACATTTTTCAAGTGCCTCCCTAACGAAAGGAACTGAAACCTGATATAAACAAATTTCTAGTGGCGCCTTATTTCATCCAAAATGTTGCCCACACTTGGTGACAGTCTTGGAAGGTACTTGTAAACCTGCAATATACAAAAATAAAAGTAAGTGCGCTGATTTTATCCATATTATAGCATGAACCTTTTAATAACCACTAGTCTAAAAGCCCTTTCGCTAGTTTGAAACAAGTCTATGAAAAGCATCAAGGGCCTACCCAAAACTTTATCAATACATCCAAGGCAACTGGAACCAGACAAACGAAAAAAGTGACTGCAGCTTGATCAACTTCAAAACCGTAGTGTTCGAGAATGATTTCTGTCAATGTATGCCAACCTGATTCTGAATGGTACCTGTAAAAATGCAGCTAGTTGACTTCAATACACTTGATAAGATTGGCTAAACAATCCTTAGCAACAAAATGAAGAATGCAAACAAATCCAAGAGGTAAATGGTCAAGGTTACTTTTTGGTTGAAAGCAGCAATATCTCAAAAAGGAAGATGCCAAGAACATAAGAATAACAGAGAGATTCGATTCGCTCCTGGCAGTTCAGATTTTGTACAGAACTAAGAGTGGGGAAACAATCTACCATTTAGGTTCAGTATTTTTCAGATAGATGGTAAACAATATTTTGCCACACAAAAGAATCTATTCAAAGAATGGAATGAAAGAGAACATTTGGCAGTAGTAGTCTTGAAAAAAGTATGCATTATATGCAAAGGGAGGTTTATGCACTCTGAAATGATTATTACTGATGGTAACAATGATAAGTTCCAATAATGCATATAAGTAATTTCATATCAAAACCACACCCCAAGAAAAAGTTGTGCTATTTGAGAGAAGAGCAAGGCATACAACATACCCTAGAAGGATGTCTGATACTAGAATAATAAGAAAGGCCTTCCCGCTGTCCGAAATGTTATTTAGCAACTTATATCCAGTGAACTTCAGCATTGCAACCTGAAACCGTGAAAGCAAGAGTAAGTAAAATCTTTGACAACAAGTTAACTCTGCATGTTCATTTGGAGAAGAAACAAAAGGCCATGACAATGAATGAGACATTTGAAACTGCCAAGAGCCCAACAAATTCTTGTAAAGAAAAGATGGCTGACATTATCTAAATGAATCTATCTATAGTCCAAATTTGATGGTATCCTAAAAGCTTGCAGTCAACTTTTAGAGTTTTGACTACCAAAAGAGAATTAAATTTAGCATATGGAGATGAAATCTTTATTTTAATCACCCAAAAAACTATAATATTTATTTTTTAAAATTTCTTTCTACACATACTTTGAAAAGGATAACAACAAATTTCTTCTTCCCTCAACAAAACTGTAAAGTTTGACTATTGGAGGCAATATAGATGTCAGAAACAACAGTAAAAGGAAACTGGAGGGAGTAGTAAAATAAATGCTACTGGAAGTAAAGTTATGTCATTGGCACTATCTTAGAACAATATAATATTGCCATACAACGAGAATAAGAAGTTTTGATCACTACACTAGTCCATATTCGAATTTGACATTACAAAGTTACTGACACTATTTTGACATTTAATAGGCTCCATTGCACAGGAAAATATCCTTATACTATGCATTTAAACTTCTGCTTAAATGAAGAGAAAACCATATCTGACAATATTTATGAGAAATCAATTGATAACGAATAGTAATTGAAAAAGGAAGTTTTCTAATAGGTACTTACTTTGCTCTGATTGAAGCAAATAAGAAGGAATAACACAATCCCAAAAGCCATATCTGACAATATATTGGCAAAAGCTTTTCTGTTTTCTAACCTCCAGTCATCTCTCAACTCTATCCTGATAAAGTAAAGTAGAGAATCCTTTAAGAAACAGATGGAGCTTACTGGATGATAACATAATGTTCCTGACTACCAATTAAAGGACAACAAAGCTTTCGGTGATTGGTGCATTTTTAAAAGAAACAAATTGGCAAGAAAGCATAGTAGTCAGCATTTTACTCACGCCTTTTCCCGCAACTCGAACCAGACCTCCTCGTCAGATAGTGGGGGAGATTTACCGATCTCTACTTCAAAACGGTATCTTGCCTTCTCAATCTTAAGGTCATGAACCATCCGGAGCTTCTGGCTGCGCCTTACATCAAGCAACTCCGCAGCTAGCGGCACCTTCTGGACATACCTGTTTTTGGGTAACGTTCCATGTAATAAATTCTGCATTTAGCATACATGTTTGCATGTAATGACAGAATCAAACAAGAGTGAATATTATCAGTGCTTACTACTTTACTGACAAAAAGAACGAAAAAATGATATGGAACAACATAAGATGAATTACCTTTCTAGAAAGGGCATCATAACATAGTCATGAACTAGAAAATCTATCACCCATGGCACCAGAATCAGTAATGCCAGGAACTTGGCCTGCAATGAACGCATCCCTTTTGTAAGTTCAAATTTCTGAAAGCCTTGATGTCGTAATCTGATGCATGTCAAACTGTGCAACTTCCCTTTTCTTACATCCATTTGGATCTTTAAAACAGATTGCACGGTTAAAATGGATTTAAGCTTACTGTTACTAATGCATCACTGTTACATCATAAGCAAAACCCCCTTATTATTAGTTGTAATGAAGATGAGCAATATTAAATAATAACACATCAGAGTTATCTTTAGATAGGGAACTTATACTTTGTGACACAAACAAGGTAGTAAAAACACACCGAGTTCGCTGAGGCGTATATGAAAACTCGGTCTTCAAATAGCATGTCATCATAATCCTCATCAGTGGAATCTCTAAAAGTTTCAACAAAGCTCTTATCTTTAACTATTTCTCCAGGATCACTGTTTATTTGTTCCGATACACTCACATCCCCGCCCCAATCACCCCCTCCGGACGTGCTGGCCCCACTGATCCAATCCTCCCACAGCCGATCCTCGGCATTCACAGCATCCTGCTGCGCTTCCCTCAGCTCGACAATAGCCTCGGCCTTCCTTTTCCATGTCTCAAACTTCTCGTTCTCCATCATCTTGTTGTAACTGCCAATCTCCTCGAAAAACTCGTCATCCTCCCTCCATCCAGACAAGCTCTCGTCGTCATTGTTCCAGTCCGAGAAAAACGTCTTCCACCAAGGCCGCTGCCACCTCTGGGGCCTCCTCCTCTTCTTCGCGAACACCACTGGGTGTCTCACCCGCCTCCTCCTCTGGGAACCGAGAGCGAGCACCTCACATGCGCAGACGCCCCGGCGCCAGATCCTCTCCTCTACCAGAAGCCGAAGCGCAATGCTGTTAGAGCTGACAGCAGAACAGGTCATGAAGGTCATGAAACGGAGCCCACATGTTCCGAGCCCCAGCGAAGCTCCGAGCACGATAGCAAATGCCTGGAGTGACCAGAAGTTCATGCCATCAGCTTTCCCCTGATCCCGCGAAACCGTACCATCTATCATCACAGCATAGCAAACTCCACGTCAAACCCAGAAGCACCGTAAGCACATTTCCAGCAAAAAATTGAGAAAGAAAAAAAAGAAACAGGGAACTGATGGTGCTTACCCGCGTCGTCGGCGCGTTCTTCGAATGCTGGTTTGACATGCAGCGACGGGCAGGGAACTCAACCCGTAGGGGAAGGAGAGCAGCAGGAGGGGACGCGCTGGCGGTTGCCCTGGTGCTCCCTCTGGCTCTCTGGGTGGCGGCGAAGGAAAGACGACGCCGGATTGGATTGGATAAGGAAAGAGGGTGAGAGGAGTTGTGTGGGAGTGGATTGGATAAGGAAAGACGGGTTACACTCCCCAATGTTATGGGGTTTGGACGTTGGACACGGGTTGCACTCATCGATCTCACAAAGTGGCGCCTCCCATTCAAACGCGTAACCCAACTTGAAGCATAATGCGATACGTCCATTTTATTTCAATGCCAAATTATAAACATGTATAGTATGTATAGTAAGTAGTTTAGGGCGAATTTTACTCGCAACAATAGTGGTGGGTAATTTATTTTTCTTCATTTAGTATGCTAAATTGTTACTCATTAAAAATGTAAATAATAAAAATTCTAAGATGCATCAAACAAATAACTTAGGCCTCCTTCGGAATAGAGGCTTTTTTCTATTTTCTATATTTTTCTATAAAATTTCTACATAATTTATGTGAAAATTTTGCATTCTAAATAAACTTTTAACATGTATTCCCTCGATATATATATATATATATATATAAAGATTTTGGCCAACAACATAATATCCTTATACTTTGGCACATAGTATTTTCTTTAAAACCATTTAATAAAAGATGGCATATCTATATTTTATGAAATTATTTTTTAAGACAAATCTACTTATATGATTCTCATATCTAAACTTAAGAAATTTAAAATTATTTGTAATTTATATTTTTAATATTTAATCAAAATATTATCCATGACAACTTATTTTTTTAAAATAAAAAAGAGTACATAAAAGTTAATCTAGAAGAGACTTTTGAAGACTCAACATTTTAAAAGATTTTAAACCCAATAAATAAAAATTAATTTAAACTAATCAGCAACAATAATGAAGTAATGTGCTCTCTTATCTTACTTATCTTCAGAAGTTTTACACATAAGAAACACATAAGCACGTAAATCATCAACCACAATTATCAACAAGACCCTAACATTCAAATATCCTGGTTGTAATATTTTGCATGCCAGCGTGTATAATATATAGGTGAGTACCATACTCTCTTCAATGTTAAAAGTAAGCCGTTTTAAACAATGATATATATCTATTTACTTTGTACCAAACTTTTTGGCTGCTATTTGCTTCACTGTCATGTTTAACAAAAAGAGCTAGACCCTTCATATTCCCCCCACCCCCGAGTTTTGATGCTAAGTTTTACTGTCATAATTTCAAGGTCGCTACAACTACATCATAACAAATATTGGTCGTAAAGCAAACATGCCTATAATATCTAAGGGGCGTTTGGATTTCGACTGTCACACCCACGCATGTCGACACATTGACACTCATTTTTATCATCGTCATCTCACCCACATGCAAAGCGATGCAAAGCGTAGAAATGAACTAGATTGCTGTGGACGTGAGGGAACTTGCCAAACTTTGAAATAACAACTACATTAATATTCAACTACACTCTAAATCAGTGTGGGCGAGCCAAACCTTGGTAGAGTCGCGTTGGCATGCATCAAGCATACCCTAAAATATATCTTTGATTTTTATTCTTTAAAAATATGTATACTTATAAAAATATTTTTTAAAATAAATTTAATCATAGAGTTTTATAATTTAAATTTAATAATTTAAAAATAATATATAATCTATACTATTTTGAATGTTTGACAAACACTTTTTAAAACAAATTTGACACAGCCTGAAATAAACGTGGCGATGCTAGATTTCTGGTCTTATCCAGATCTGCGTAACTACCAGCTACCACTCTCAATACAGGTTCAAAAACTTTAAACTAAAACCAGAGTCTGGCACCCGACCCGTGACAGCCATTTGGGCCGAACGGGCCGGCCCGAGCCCTTTTCTTCCTCTCCACGATGTTTATAAAATCATAGATTAATTTAATATATGTCATTACAATTTTATAAAATTTAAATTATATTATTCGAGTCTACGTATTATTTATTTACATACAGAGTTCATCTGTCATTAACATATAATAACACATTTTAAAATTTACAAAATTATAATAGACACCTATCAAATTCGGCCTAAAATCAATCATTCGCGTGGGTGCCGCTCGTCGTTCCCCCCTCTCCCCCGCGCGTCCAATAAAAAAGCGGGGATTTTTAATTTTTTTCCATCTTCCTCCCCAAATTTTGATGCTAAAACCCTCGCGGCGAAGGACTCCAATCCCGACGCCGTCCCCGGATCTCCGCCATGGCCGGCGCGCCGCAGAAGGCCCAGACCTCCGCTGGTAAGTGCTTCGCCCCGGTAGCTTGGAACGCTGGGGTTTGACTTTTCATTTTTGCTTTGTTTGTGCTTCGTCGCTGCCGTTGATTGGAGTCAGGCCCAGGGATGCTCGAATTCTCTCGCGCGCGGGGCTTGAATGTGCCAGATTCGTGGGGAATTTTCGGCGGAGATGTGATCTTTGCGCGGGGTTGTTGGTGGAATCCGCAAGGTTGTTATCCTCTGTTTTCTAGGTCAAGATTGGTTCCGCATCCGCGATTCCGTTGGACTCGGTGGAGCGCCGGAGACACGGGCTCTCTGGCCAGCTGTGTCGAGCGGCGATTCGGTGGTGCTGATTGCGTCGCGTTAGGAGCTGCCGCGCAAGGGCAAGAACGTCTTTTCTTTATTCTTTTCCCTCCCGATTTGGGGAAGATGACGTTTAAGACTAGCTGGCGCCGTAAAGCTTAAAGCCTGCACGAGCTGTGTACCGATAGTGAAAAGTTCCAGGGTGACATTTTCTCAACTCTGGTCGTACTTACATACAGAGGATTAATTCAAGTAAGCTGCTTTACATGATGAGCTTGCTGGCAGCGTGCTGAACATTGCAAGGGATTTTTTTTTGCCACGTATTGATAGTAGGACGCATGATAAACAGGGAATGGTAGTGTGATTGGGAAACTGCTCAACTTTTCGACTTTGATGAGAATCTTGTTTGTTGTTTTGTACCGGGTGTATATGTTTGTCTCGGAAAATATGCGGGTGTTACTCTGGATTAACTTCTATCTGAACCTTTTGCTTTGTCAATTTTCTATTCCTTACTAAATTTTTAGGCCCCGTTTGGAATACTGGAATGGCGTAGGAATTTTGCAGGAAGATTTTCCTTCGGAAGGGAATCGCGCTCGGCGTTTGCAACGCAGGAATGCTCCGTTCCTTTCCTCTGGAAAGGAAGAGATCGACATAGATTTCATGGGAATAAAAAAATCCACTCGGACTCAAAGGAACGAATCTTTTGCTAGCTTCCTCTCTGTCCTCCCTGACCAATTAGAGCAGCAACCCGCCGGAAGCAGTCTCTCCAATCCGAAGAAGAAAGCAGCAGATCCGAAGAAGAAAACATCAAAGGACATTGAGGACCTGGTGGAAGTCGTTCAACGCCTTGGTCGTGCCCGCCATTGCCGGGGTCAAGAATGGGTGGGGATTTTTTTTATCTGCTCATGCTTGGGGTGTTCCGTGGGGGAGAGATTAGAGGGGGGATGTGGAAGAGAGAGGGAGAGAGAGAGAGAGAGAGAGAGGATTTGCTATCTGCTCGTGCAAAGAGGGGATGCGGGAGAGAGAGGGGCACTGTGGTACTGCTCGTGTGAATTTGTTTTAATGGCAATGATACAAATTAATTAATAAAGTAATAATATTTAAACTTTAAATTCCTCTGTTTTTCATTCCTGCAATCCAAACATTAAAAGTTTCTAATTTCTTTATTTTCAATTCCTGTGGTTTTATCACTTCATTCCTCCATTTTCTCCATTGCTCCATTTTTTTTTTCTATTCCTATGTTTTTCTTCCCTGCGTTCCAAACAGGCCCTTAGAATGTACTCCACTTTCTGATTCCTGTGGTGCTATACATTCTGTAGATAGCAGGATTCAGCTGCAGCCGGATGCTCTACTCGAGGGTAACCCCTCCAAGAGTGCGAACACAAAGGAGCAGGTGAGTTCTTGCACAATTTATTTTTCCCCTTATATGTCTTATATATGAAATTTTACTCATGGTTTATTTCTACTGCATCAGATTCTTTCTAGCGCAAATAATGTGGCTGCAGGCAACACGCGTGCTCCTAGCTCCTTAAAATTACCTAAAGGTGCAACGGAGAAGGCAAGCTCTGTCGGAAAAGGTGAACAACCTTTGCGATACCAGCACAATGTGTATGCACCGCAGCCACAAGCAGTCTATTCTGGAGGTTAGCTTATTCATTTTCTGTTTATTAATGTGAGCACTTACTATGCATCCTTCACAGTTCATGGGTAGTTGGCTTAGTTCAACCCTACTATGTTTCTTCTATCTCTCGATCCTGACTTTCTTATGTGTAGACACCAAATTATTTGATCATGAAGGTTCCTAAACAAATAAACATGTTGCACAATTTCATTGAGCATTTCTTTTTTTTTTTAACAAAAAAATTTGGTGTTCGTCTTTTCTTTGCAGGTTACATGAATCCTTCTGGGCAATGGGAAGAATACCCCCATTATGTGAACATGGAAGGACTCCATTCTGTATCACCTGTAAGTAGTTGGATTACTGACCTCATTTGATTTTTTTTAGAAAGGTTCCTAAATCTATTTTTGGCTGAAGGGACTGTACAATGACAACCAGTCACTCATGCTGTCTCCTGGATATGCAAACAACCCCCAAATGATGTATGGAGCTTACTCTCCTGTGTCTACTGTTGGAGATGGTCAGCAATACTTCCCTATGCACTTTCCCTTCCCAAGTCCTTACTACCAACCACCGGCTTCACCTAGCATTGGATACTCAAACTCTGCAACTGGAGTTTCCCAAGGAGATACTATGTTGCAGCAAGAGTATTACCTTCCTGATGGCATTCTATATCCACCCACGCCAGGGTACCATCAACCATTCAGTTCATATGATAGAGGTAACATTTCTCCCTTCCAAGTTTTGCTGCAGACATATTTTGATGATCACGACTAATGCCATGTAACAGATTGGTCAGAGAAATAGCAAAGTAATTGTTATCCTTATTTTGCAGGATCAACTCAACCAAGTAATGCTCCTGGACTCTTTGGTCAAGGGAATATGCCACTGGCTTCTGGAATGGTACTGTTGACTTTTGCGTATCATTTAGTTTACAAAATTTGATTACGTCTTTTTACGACCTCAACTTTGGTTTGGTATAGTTTAGTTATTAACGGAACTAAATTTTGTTTTCTTCTTATGCTAACTGATGTTTATCTGTGCAATTCTGATACAAATATTATTGCAGCATCATGGATCAATGTATGGTCATGGATCCTATAAGGCACGCCAACAAGGTGGAAAATACGGTAGCGCTACTCCAAATTGGAGTTCTGCTGGTCGTAGATTTGGCACCTTTGACTTTAATGCCAATCAACAAAGGGGGAGCATGCCATTTGCTACTCATAATGGCTCTCTGGAGTTTATGAATGAGCAAAACCGTGGGCCACGGGCTACAAAACCGAAGATACAAGACACAGAGAACTCATCAGGAGATGAGAAAAGTGAGGAAACTGCCCAGCTGATTGATAGCAAACTGTACAATCGTCCTGATTTTGTCACTGATTACAAGGATGCAAAATTCTTTGTGATAAAGTCCTACACTGAGGACCATGTACATAGGAGCATCAAGTATAGTGTTTGGGCCAGCACAGCCAGCGGAAATAGAAAATTGGATTCCGCTTACCGTGTGGCCAAAGAGAAAGAAGAGCATTGCCCTGTTTTCTTGTTTTTCTCGGTAAGACCAGCACCTCTTATTCCATTGTTTATCTTCCTGCTTGGCTGCTTGCAGAAAAAAAAATTATAAAGAGACTGTTTTGGGCTTATGCATATGTTCAGGCACTTTGTAATTCTGGTCTTCAGAGTTCGACTTGTATCCTGACCATATTGCTTATAGGTTAACGGCAGTGGTCAGTTCTGTGGTGTGGCTGAGATGATTGGACCTGTTGACTTCGACACAAGTGTTGATTACTGGCAGCAGGACAAGTGGAGTGGCCAATTCCCCGTGAAGTGGCACATAGTTAAGGATGTACCAAACAACCTACTGCGGCACATCACCCTTGAGAACAATGAAAACAAACCTGTAACAAACAGCAGGGACACCCAAGAGGTAAATTTTACGTTTGAGGGTATTCTTGCCATTTGAATGGTAATCTAATCTGAATAATTTACTAATTGCTGAGGGAAAACATGCAGGTGAAGCTGGAGCAGGGTCTCCAGATGTTAATAATTTTTAAAGACCATGAGGCTGAGACGACTATTCTTGAAGATTTTGACTTCTATGAGCAACGGGAGAAAGCCTTGCAAGAGAACAGACGTCAGCAGCAGCCTGCCAGCACTGAACCTCACAAGTCAGCATATACCAATACGGGGCTTATGGATCATATATCAGATGCATTTGCTCAGTCTGTCCAGTTGAAAGACACTGAAGCAAATGCGAATAAAACAACAGCTGAGAGCGCCTCAGCTGAAAACAGAGCTGCTTCTACTTCAAATGTTGAAGAAGGCAATACAAACTCCAACACAGGCCCTGTGGAGCAAAGAAGCTGATTTTTCTTTCTCCTATCTGCTATAATTTGAAGGAGCAGATGCTACATTGTGGGAACGAGAAACAGGCAGGTTGATTGTGTTACATATTGGGGT
>BCLG01000379.1:113162-129775 GCA_001602295.1 Zoysia matrella | reverse complement strand
TTCATGTCCATTTAGGGTATAATTTCAATATCATAGTTCCTAAATTCTTGTTTGGTGTTCTCATATTTTTCGTTATCTTTACCTTTTGCTTTATTGTCTTCTGTTCTACTTGCGTTGCATAAAATGCTGTTCAATTCTAATCGTGGCTGCAGAGTCATGCTGCGGCACACAGTAGTCTACAGTTGGATTTTCTTAGTCATGGGTCTCTGTCTCAGTCCTTTGTGTAATTTCCGAGCAAATCCTTTCCTTGCGTACTCCTCAGCTTTTATGGTATCATACTGTACAATCTATGTCAGTTCTCTTGCAATGGCGAAATAAATTACTCCTATATGCTTTTTCTAAATCATAACCGTCGAAGCTCTCTGGTTGCAACTGAGGTACACCAGCATCAGAAACCTGAAAGCATTAGCAAGAGTTGCAGTTACCAGATACAGCTGCAGAAGCAAGCAAAAAACTCAAGCAATACACAGTATTTACCGTGACGTGATAAAGTCATCCATCAGGAGAAAACTGACGCTCGTCAACGATATTTTTCTCAATTCAATTAGACAGAACTTAAGCCATTCAGAATAATGAGGTAGGAGCAAAACCAAAGTTCATTATACATACTATATACCTTTAAGCAACATTGAAGCTTACAGATTTCGCTGCAGCAAGAATACACATAAATTGCGCAGCAGGACCATGAACTTGTCAAAACAAGGGCATGAAGTTAAGGATTAGCTATCTCTAATACAATCACTCTGATGACAACGCAACCTATGTATAATCTAAGATAACATGTCAAACACTTAAGGCTCCAATCGACTGTCAAAGACACCAGGTAGACTTTGCGCTTGAAGCACAAGTCCATTAGTGTGATAAATACACATGGTTTAACCTACCCAGGCTCCAATTTTCCTGGATTCTGTCTCAGTCCATAGTCATCGGTTGGGAGATGCAGCAGCGGAACCGGGCCTTACGGACAGTGTTCATGACCTCTTGCTCCACCTGTTCCAACATCCTGACAATCTCAGAGAATGGGGGGGGGCGCACGTCGGGGTTTGCGTCCCAGCACCTGGTCATGATCTCCCCAAGGGCAGGGAGGCAGTCATGGGGTATGGCTGGACGGACACCCTTGTTCACCACAGCAAAGGCAGCTTGCACTGCGGTCATGTTTGCAAATGGAACACTCCCAGTAACTAGCTCCCATAAGACGATGCCAAAACTGTAGACGTCAACTTTTTGCTTGTACGGCCTGTGCTGGATCATCTCGCTGCACATGAAAAAAAGTAGCAAGTTAGCACATCAGAAATAAATGAAAGCAAAATAATACAATAAGTGGCTGGTCAAATTCTAGAATTGTACTCCCTCTATACTGTTAGGACAAAACAGTTGGTGCAAATAAGAACTGATTGAGCCACGTAATGTCAACCAAAGAAAATGATGGTAGTATAAAGTTATGAGTGAAGTGTCCAAGACATGCATTGCACGTGTAATTTCCATGAGATAAATCACACAGGATTAAGGAGGTGTCTGGTTGAGTTATTTTGCACTGTAATCAGATTACACTGCTTCGTATTTACGTTCCAGGTTGTTTGGTTTGAAAGGACTGTAATCGTTTAACACAGCGGCATCCGTTCCGACCTGTGGAAGCCTGGTACCGCTCGTGTCCCTCCGTAATCGATGCCCTGGCACCGCGCAAGTCCTCTGCGTTTCGCACGTGAGTGCGGCGGCGGCGGCATCTCTCTCTCTCTCTCTCTGGTTCATCGACTCCGTCCTCCAGCGACGCTCCTCCAGCGCCCTCCTCGGCCCTCCGCCTCCTGCAACCTGCAGCACTTCGCACGCCGTCCGTAGCCCACGCCCTGTACTTCGCCTCCGCCTGAGGAGTCTTCTCCACCTGCCCTCTCCTCTCTCTCGCTCTCTCGCCCATGGTTTTTTTTGTAACCCTAGCTTAGATTTTCAGGATCGACGCAACAAGATCCACATCAACCAGCGCAGGTCGCACCAGAAAGATTCGATCTGCATTGGCCAGGTCAGAAAGATCCGCTTCAAATTTTCACATGTTATTTAGTTTTTGCTCTGGCTCAAGGGTGTGCTTCACCTCGCATTATCAGCAGCCTTGTGCAGAGCAACATCCGTGGATTTATCGGGTCTTTCAGTACCCTGAGTCTAGAATAACCTTTCTGAATTGTCAGTGAATGCATATAAACAAGAGGCCGATGCACAAGTGCTCTGAGTCTTGAACACGACTTTGCTTTTTTATAAGTAAAGCTCATAGACATGGTCTATCAGGAAACAGATCGTGAACAAGTGCATAATATATGCATTACATACATGATGGTTTTATTCTGTTGGTTTCCAAGGGCTCGTACAAGAATAATCTATACAATCATATGGGTTAATGGAATGGAGGTATATGTGTTCCTACATGTTAGCTGGCCAGCAAATATAGTCACGGGATATTCACGGCATATAAACTTACATCAACAAAAAGATTCGGCTTTTAAATACAAAAACCTTTCTTCAGGCAGTTGTTTTTTCTTCACTTTAGTAGGCATTGTTTTTTCTTCACTCCTCTTGTCAATTAAATAGAGTACTTGAAATTTTGATCAGTGACTCAGTGGAAGTAGTATGATAGCATGTGTATTTAGCATACGAGCTCCAAACATACAATTATTTCAATGATAGATTGCTGCATAGTCAAATGATACATTGCACTTTTTTTTTTATTTCAGTGAGGTATTTGGATGCACAGTTTAGTGATTATTCCTATGACTTGTTTTACAGTCCTGTTAAACTTGTCTTTATATAATTTCAATCTATGCATCCTGTTATATCTTTTTTCTATTTACAGAAGCAGCAAAATAGAAAATGATGGAAAGCTTAACAGAAAAGGCCAGTTGATTCAAGATACTTGGGAGTGGTGTCAGTCTGCTTTTCTCAGGCCAATCGAAGCAAACAAAATTTGATGTCAATTTGCTTCTTTGTGTTTTTCTGCCATATGTTGTTTCCCTGTTTGCTACAACTATTCTGTCATAGCACTGGGTGTTCAATAGCCTGAAACCGTGTCATTCTGGACTTCTTATGTTGGTTTTATTTCTGCCGGTGTCAATGACAAGCAGTTTGTTATTTGAGATTCCAGATTACGTTTTGTTTAGTAGATAAGAAATGCATATTGTCATTTTAGATAAGCAATGCAGATTGTGTCTGAGAAGTAATGAAGATTATCATTTTACATTGTGTTTTTGCTGTCAGAAATACCCTGAAATATCACTATCAGATTGTTACCAAATCCTGATTTTCTGTGAGCTGTGCAGAACATTTTATTGCTGTTATGATAAACTCTCTGTTTGCCCACCGCAAAAACCAAAACTTCTGAGGTTCTAACGTAGCAGACTTCACTGTTGAGTCGTTAGTTGCCTGCTGTTGCAGTGCACTTCCAAAGCAAACAGCTGGGTGGTAACCAATTACGTTACCACCGGCAAACAAACAAAAACTGAAATTATTGATACCACTGCTAATAACACAGTGATTTATTTACATTGCCATTGTCATTGCCGGAGGTGCCACCAAACACCTCCTAAGTGTTAATGACATAAATCACACATGGTTGAAGTGTCTGAGACAAATTTGCACATGATTGAAGTGTCGAAGACATAAATTTGGACATGACTGAAGTATGCAAGACATAAATTTGCATATGGTTGAAGTACCCAAGACAGATTGTAACAAAGTTGAAATGTACAAGACATAAATTGCAAATAGTTGAAGTGTCAAGACATCCATCGCATATACTATGTATATACTCAAGGTGTATAAACCTAAATACATCACAATTCACAACATAATAAATTATGTTATTTTCATTAAGGTGAACAGGATGGACCAACCTGATGAATGTTGTAAGGATTACACTTTACATGTACTATGTACAAATATATACTCCAGGTGTGGTCTAGCTGTTTGGTACCTACTTCCCACTTCACAGGTCTTAATTTGATTCCAAGCGCTATTAGCGGTAATATATATTTTTTCATGATACTAGAAACAATTAATGCTAATCATGGGAAATGTTTTATACAAAGAGAAACAAATTGAGCATAATGTAGAAGATAAAATAATGTCAAAAAAGCTATAATTATGTTAGCAGCATTCCAGAGAACAAACTTTATGGACCCTTTATCTGAATTCTCAGTGGACTAACATGTCACAGTGAGGCCTTCGTACCTCTAATCTAGCAAGTTAACAGACTCCACTTATCTTGACAAGTTGACAGGGCCATACTTCATAGTACACGGTAATGATAATGCCACATACACAATTACTGACAGTAAGCTTAATATAATAAGCTAATCAAATGAGAGTGCTTTTAGCACTTCTCTAATTGGTTTGAGGATCTAGGTAGGATGTTTTGTATTTTATTCATTGATTTTGTATTTTATTTAAGATAATTTTAGTTTTATGTAGGAGAATGGATAATTGAGACCCACTACTTCGGTGCATAAGAATTAAGATTATAAAATAGAAGCAGATGTTTGTTTTTTCTAGTAGTTGGTCAACAAATTTTGAATGGTTTCATAACATTAGTAATTATGGTTATTTTGCAATATAAAGTCATACTATTATTTGCATACTAGTACGTTCAATACTGATATTTAGTAATTTAATGCATTTTGAATATTCATGAGCATTCAAGGGTCAGATGCAGGTTTAGTCACTTTAGTTGTCTGTTGCAATCCAGTAACATCGGGAAGAAAAAGGCAAAACTAACATGCAATAGATTTCATGTCATTCTTACTGTAGACTAACCAAGAGCAAAGTTTCCTATTTTGGGCTACGAAAAAGAGTTCATTTAATCTCTAGCAGATTTCAGTTTTCACCATAGAGTTGTTGCATGTAGGTTCATTACCCAGTGAATGACGCAAAAAAAGCACGAGCAGTGTTTAGCGGAAATAACAGTTCCCCATTTACAGTATATCTTATATAAGCAGGGCTATTTGTTCAGCCATTTAACATCAATAAGTTTGTGGAGTTAAACCTCAATTCTTATGGACTTTGTATAACATAACATTGGCATCAGGAAAAACTAAGAACTCACAACATTGAACATGTTATGCACAGTCGCACATTCGAACAGCGACAGGGGAAAGTGGATTGTTAGCTAGGGGAATGGAAGGATATGACCAGCTTATTTGGGGGTGTGATCAAGGTTTTAGAAACCAATGGAAGACCGGTTTGGCACAGTGGCAAAAACCGGCCGGCTCCAGCCTTCCTACAGCTGGAGCCTATTTTATGGATCATGATTGCTTGCTGAAACATTTGGAAGCAGCGTAGTGGGTTCATTTTTGAGAATAGGCTTCCAAGTCTCAGACTTCGGAAATCTTCTTTCAGGGAGGATTGTGCTTTGCGATCTCATAGGTTTTCGAGTGTGGATAGCTCCCTTTTCCTTTCTTCTTTTAACCTTAGCTGATAGCCCTGGGCGTTTTTGTCTGTTTTGTTTAAGCTCGGCTTGAGCTTTCTTCCCTTGTGTAAGTATTTCCTTCTTGGTTTAATAAAGTGCACCATGAGGGTCTCCTTTGTGGTGATGTTTGTTTCCAAAAAAAGAAAACAATAAACAATTTGCTCAGCCAGAAGGAGCAAATATAACTTCTACATTGCAACGCACTAGAATAGCATAGTGGATCCACCATTCATACATACACTTGTAAGATGGCAAACCTTTATGGCCCTATTGGCAATTAACCAAGCATGCATAATGATTTTAAAACTGATAGCCGCAACAGATGCAATCCAGTACCTTACATAGGTAATTTTATTAATAACTAGCACCCATCTATATAACCTTTATGTAGAGAAACATGTTGACTTCTAATAACCTTTATGTAAAGAAACATGTTGACTTCTAATAACAGCATCCTAAGAAATATTCGAATCTAGCTGGTCATAGTCAAGAACTTTCAAGAAAATCTCCAGCGGGCACAATGCCTATTTTATATACTGCCAAACCAGGTCATGATAAAATTGAAACATGTTTTAGACAACGTATTTAGTGCAGGTCAGGAAATAATAAAATCAAGTGAACCTCAGAGAAAAAGAGCTACAAAATTACCCATGGTAGATACAACATAAAATACAATAAATTGGGTCTAATATAGGAAGAATGCATATAACAAAACCTACACTAGCAACCAGCCAACCATGAACATGCTACTGGCTAAGCGTACAATCAACAACAGAAACTGCATATGTATATTATCAAACATAGGAACTGCTTCACAATATATAGAGCGATTGCTACAGCATGAACCCAAAACAGATTTAACTTGTGTAGAAATATAATGGTTAATTAATAAGCAAAGCAAAGATTTACTATTCGACTTACGGAGCCATCCAACGATAAGTTCCAGTTTCAGGTGTCATGCCCTCAGTCTTGACTTCAATCCTAGCCACTCCAAAATCAGCGATCTTAATCGACTTATCGCCCGATATTAGGAGGTTGTCTGACTTTAGGTCTCTATGAATGAATCCAAGGCCATGAACATAAGCCATGCCACGTGCAACATCTAATGCCTGTTTCACAGCCAGCTTCAGCGGAACAGACCTGTTCTGTCTCTTACCCAAGAAATTCTTGAGAGATCCACCTTTTGCATACTCGGTTACAATACACCAAACAATCGGCTTCCTGCATGCGCCAACAAACTTAACTATATTCGGGTGCCTCAACGTAGCAAGCATCATAACTTCCTGCACAAATTGCTGCTCCAGCAATTGAGCTTTCTCAGGGTCAGCCTCTGGTTTCTCCAAAAGCTTAATGGCAACATTCATACCGTTGTATATTCCCCTATAAAGCTTCCCAAAGGCACCCTGTGCAAAGGGCATACCTATGTGCAGCTTCCCCAAATCAATGGTCCACTCCTCATAGTCCTTGAGCGTCTCAGTCGGGAACCTTCTGTCCATCAACGCCTGTGCCAAAGCGTCCTCACTCAAGGCATGTGAAACCCGCCCAGGCCTGAAAATGCTGTTCCCAACTGAGTAACTGCCCACTATGACCGGTCCTTTGAGCCCTGGATGCCCAAGCATCCCTGTCCGAGAGTCACTGTTGGACCCGATACTGCTGTCGGCACCAAAGTAACCACCGCTGTCAAGGCCACCCATGGCCATGAATTTGGCGCCTTGCGCCATTTCGTACAGGTAGAGCCTTGGATCTCCACAATCACTGCAAGTTGCACCCCTCCTCTGCCCTAATAGCACTCCCTGAAAAACTTGTACCTGTGAACAACAACGAACCGAGCAGCTGTTACACACAAGGAGCGAAAAATTAACAGTACCAAAATTTGTCGCTTCTATAAAAGGAAACTTTTCCCCACAAACAACATGCGACTAGCATAACAGTATCTAAGAACTCTGTACTTTGGGGAACCCAACACCACAAACGCTACCTACAGACAAACATATGCTACTTCGATCAAATCACCCCCGCGCAGCCCGGCGCACACCACAACCGCACCCGCGACCCAAATCGACCTCGCCCAACTCGTACCCGCCCACCACCGCGAGGAGCGGAAAGCGCCCACCTTTTCCTCGATCGCTCCCGGAGCACGCCCCGCGCCGCCGCCAATCGATTCGATCCCCGCCCTTGCCGGCCGTGCGGGAGACGCGGATGGGGAGGGCGCGCGTCGGGGACCACTCGCCTGCCGGGGGACGCGGGCCGCGGTGACCGGTGGGTGGAGGAGCCGGGGCGGCGGAGAGGGGAACATGCAAAGATCAATAGGGAGAAGGGAGCGAGAGAGAGAGAGAGTGGAGTTGAGTAAAGCCAGTGGCGACGTGTCAGGGGGTGATTAGCCAGCGAGGCCCTTGAGTGGGCCTGTTCGGGGTTTGGGCATTGGCGAGGGGCTTGTGTGAAAAAAGATCGTTTTCTCTCTCACATTCTCGCGTTCATCAGCTCTTCTGGCACGCACTGGCACCGCAGGACCCAGAGCCACCAGATTAGTCCAAGGTAAGTCGCGACTA
Organism: Zoysia matrella; assembly: GCA_001602295.1. Taxonomy (NCBI): domain Eukaryota; kingdom Viridiplantae; phylum Streptophyta; class Magnoliopsida; order Poales; family Poaceae; genus Zoysia; species Zoysia matrella. The sequence goes on along the minus strand of BCLG01000379.1, from coordinate 121,783 downwards.
TGATGCATACGCGTTAATTCAGTTGGTCAATGTATTACCTCTCAATTGATTCGTATTGTTCAACGGTATGCAATGCATATCGTGCCTCCGATCACTTTGGTCATGTTTATGAGCATTTGTTGATAGCATAGAAAAAGGTGTTCGTTTTCGCACGCCGGTTCCATTTGCGTTCATTAATGTTCTGGACAAGCTCGTCGTTCGGATTTCACTGTAATGGAGAGTTTCTTAGTGGTGAAAGGAATGCTTACGGCTGCTGCTGGTGGTTCAGAAGAGCTTTAATACAACCACCGCTACGAAATTAACCTCCCTGGGCTTAAAGGGGCACTTGGCTGGGCAAGTGGGAAGAAGTAATTTTGCCTTGGTTAGTTATTCCCCCCTGTAAAGAGCTGAGCAATGACCTTAGGATTCTTTCTGATGGCAAGGTTCGGCAGTACATGGCTAACTCTACCTGTGGGGGAGGTGTGCTTACTAGCCTTGTTGAACATGTATCTGTTGAGCATCTGAATAGAGTGATGGCTTAAGACCTTACGTGATGAATGTTCATATGGTGAATGATCATGATCATGAGGAAGGTGGAACAAGTCAAAATATCTGAGGTTTGATAAGGAAGCAAATATGCCCAAATTCTGTTTGGAGACGACATTTAGAGGAGGGGAAGGAAGAGCTCGGGAAGGCTGTGTACAACTAGTTTGGCCGCCGGCAAAGTGATCAAATTTTTAATGGATGAGAAGACTAAAGTGGAAGCCATACGTGCTTCACCAATATGCTCATGGCCCTTGTGCTTCCAAAAAAAAAAATGGCAAATGTGATGGGCGCTTCTGTGGACATATGCCCATGCCCGCCAAGGTAGGATAATAAACTAGTAACAGCAGGTAAAAATAGCTGATAAATATGATAGTTTGATCAGGGCCAACACCATTTGAAAGTAGAAACCCTAATGTGGACTGTGCAAGAGGGCATGCCTTTGCTGATGGTGAAGACTGAAGGGATATAAGGCCATTATGCTGCAGCGAATCTGGGATTCTACCAAAATAGAGTATTCCCTAGTACTTGGCTATCAGGCTGAGCTACTAAGGAGAAATCCAGGTAGTACTGTCCATGTTGCCCTTGCATGTGACGCTAGACTATATGGTGTCTACTTCATAATCAACTAGACTTGTTTCATCAAATGAACATATTATGGATATCATGATACACTTGTCTATGTCAGTCCATTGCTATCATGGATGTATATGAGCAATTACAGTTGCGAGAAGGGAAGAGGGGGGGGGGGGGGAGAGAGAGAGAGATCCCTTTTGCAAAGTATCAGTGACTTCAGACTTGTGCCCACTAGAAACATAGGCGCGGCATTTGATTAGCCCTATTTACTACAATTCAAATTTTAAAAATGGAAAGAGATAAGAGATGACCATATAGAAGATCAGTTGGAAGTTTTCACTGTTAAGCAATGACTGGGTTCACTCTCAACAGTAAATAATGGGTACGCTTCTGAAAGAAAATGATCTTGCTGCATTTGGCGTATCGTGCTGCCCTTCAGATGGTGTCCTAGGATTTGGAAGGATCTCCCGATCACCTTCCGGGAGTGAACTCCTTGCCCCGAAACTGTAGGCGAGCAACGCGGGTCCCTGCCACTACACTTGCATGGAAGTGAGCAGCGACGCAGTGCCGCGCGATAGGTGGTTGAGGCAGAGGCGGACGCGCCCGACGTTGTCTGTGTTCTGGATGAGCTCCCAAATTGGTGCCCTCCGACTATTCGAGGGGGGAGGGGCTCACCGCCACTGGAAGGGGGGCGGACCGGCACTAGGAATGGTTCCAGTGGGGTGGGGGGGAGGGGATGCGGAGGTCGTCGTCGCCAAGGCAGCAGGGGCAAGCAGTGGTCGCCGAGAGAGAAGGCTGTGTCCAAGTCGCGGAAGGTGTCACAGAGGAGGAGCAGGAAGGAACGAGAAGGAGAAAGATGAGCAAGGGCGCCGCACGAGGGTAGAGGAGGAGGGGGGCTCGGCGGCGAGGGAGGAGGCGGAGAGGATTCGAGAATGGAGGCAGCACGGGTGGCAGGCAAGCGTGCGTTTGACGGTATGATCCAGATCCAACGGTTGAGATTTAGGAGATGACGTGGCACGATGATAGCACGGGAAGGTGTTCAGGATTCATATATAAAGATGTGACGTGTCACATGTGTGCACTGTATGGACATGGGTGGTGTTTGGTTCATATTTTGTAACGCAATCGCAATCGTATTCATAATACATTGGTATTGAAGACGGAACGGTTAAAACCGTTGTTGTTTGGTTGATATCTCTGTAACGTAATGGAGCGGTCAGACGGCGACGCCGAGTTGTCCACAGCGTCGCGCCTTGGCTACTTTCCTCCTCCGCTGCCTCCTGCCTCGCCCTTCCTCGCCACGGCTTCCGTGCCCAAAGCCAGTTCCAGTCTACCTCCTCCGTCGTTGCCATGAGGCCGACGCTCGGCCTCGCCTTGGATGGCTGCTCCAGCCTCACCGCCCCCCATCCACCCCCGACAGGCCCTTGCCACGGCGCCCCGCCTCTGCCACCCACCCCAGCGTGGTCGCCGCCACCCGCCCCGGTCGGTCCTTGCCACAGCCGGTCCACCTCCACCACCTGCGCTACCTGCGCTGGCCCGTCCTTCGTCGCTGCAGGAAACCAGCCCTCGGCCTCGCCTCGGGTGGTGGCTCTAGCCTCGCCGCCCCCATCTGCCCCACCGAAGCTGCCCCCCGGCCGCCCCGCCTCTGCCACCCATCCAGCATGGTCGCCGTCGCCGCCATCCGCACCGGTCGGCTCCACCACCCGCCTCTCTCCTTCCTCCGCTGCTGGCTGCTGTGCAGGAACCGAGAAAGCACATCTAAAGCTGCCGCCATCCGCGACTTCCGGAGAGCACAGCGTGGGCGAGTTCGCGACGGAGGCGGCGAGGCGAGCATGGCGCGCCGTCTTCGTCGGCGCCGAGGCTTCCGCGACCTTTTTGTGGACAGTGCGATGGCTGGACATGGATGCCCTGTGGTGCTGCATGTCCCGATGTGGTGAAGACCGAAAGGAATCAGTTCCATTGCAGCCGGGGGAGAGGTGTATCAAATTTGTATTGGACTGTATCCGATTACATTTGAAGTTAAACTAACAGAATCTAACGTAATCATATATACTCCTGTAATTAGATTACGTTACATTTACGTGAACCAAACGCCTCCATGATGCCTGAATAAAACCACCTTAGACAGCCAGGGATTTAAGTGAACTAATCTTGCAAATGTGGGGTGTTATTTGTCCAGGTTTAAAATGCAGGGGTTATCTGGGATAACTGTGAAGTACAAGTATATAATATGGACTTTTCCTTATAATTACACTGGAGTTGTTACACCTTCCTGTTCTACAGAATGCAGACGTATTTGTTCCCTTTTGGCTACAAGTTTAGAATATCAGTGAAGTACTGCTTTCTGATACTGCCCAAGAGCCCATATAGGAAATATGTTGCGGTAAGCCATGTAGCACAAGGGCCCATTTTTGATGAAACTTCCAATCATTTCCTACATGATATGAAACATGCCATTAGTAACTGAGTGCTGACTGTAGAACAACAATGCATCTTTGGATGAAGATGTACATGGCTGCTGGTGAGGTAATTTCTGGAATAATGAGAAGGGGAAATAAAGGGGATTGCAATGCATTAGCATGATGGCACTTTTGGTTATGAAGTGTGAACTTTCTACGCAGAGGAAAAAACAATTGAGGAAGTTATAATTGTGTTGCTTCTTCTGTCTATTTCTTACGATTGTGGTTAGGATTGTTGCCTTCAATTGTTTTTGAGAACAAGATGTTCAAATGATCACCCTTATTTTTCAATGAAACATCTTGCTTGATTATGATTTAGATTTACTTAATCATAGCATGAAAGACAAGATTGAAAACTGAAATATATTTGGCTACATCTATTAAAGCAGTCACCTCCTGTGGGAAGTCGCCATTACTGAGCTGCATGCTCATGATAAGTCTTGCTGCTTTGTGCAGTGGAGTAGGATCTCTTTCCATCTGAAATTAGAAGAGAAGATGGTAAATGCTTCAATGCTTTGAAAAGTAAAACTTGAGCTTTCCACCTGAACTTTTGAGTCAATATGCTTTTGCCCTATGGTCCATAGGAAAACAATAGTGTCAAATAAGTAATCACCTGTCCAGCTTTCATGAGTGCCAACATTGCCCATGCAGTGTTCACGATATGTGACTTCCCCCCATCAAGGTTTGTGTATGCCTGTTAAGGATTTGAATATGAGCTTGCAGATTAAAGATGCAGCAAGACAAGGCATCATCTATAAAACAAATCTTCTTCCTAAATAGAGACATGATGTTATTTGGCTGAAAGTAGAAATGCCTAGTGTCTCTAGCCAGTTAATGCTCAGCTTTTTCTGCTTTCCAAGGTGCATATAAAATTATTCAAGAGATATCGTAGTTGATGGTCGTTTGTTGCCACACCATTACATGCACAAATATCAGAACATATTTCATCTATGGTAAATTTGCCCCGTCAATGTAACAAAGCATTCCAGAGATGCTTACCTTTGTCCTGGATGAAAGATGGCTCTCACCCCATCCACCATTCCATAGCTGCTTTGATAACAAAAATTTACAGGCCATCCGAATGCTTTTACTATTACTGTAATTCTTTCCAACGGCGGAAAGACCCTCTATTCCGAACCATGTGCCATATGTGAAACAAATACCCCATGATCCAAACCTGAAAAGCAAGGTATTAATACAATATTAATTGATCTCTAAATTACCCATCTAGGTTATTTGACGTTTGTTTTAATGTTTAAAAATCCAGTCAAATAACATGATTTTAATTTTATATAATTATGATCTGGTCTATTTTGATTTCCTGTATAAGGTTGCAACCTGATTAATATGTGTAGCTAGTGATGTTGCGATTAAGTGTTATAGGTAGTGTACTACATGATTTCTTCTTTCATTATTCGTCTACAGGCAAGGTATGATAAATCGACAACTTAATTATCCGCCTGAAGATTATGCAGTCTGACAATTGTACTGGAATGTCCTGTTGTTTAATAGATTTTAGGTATTGCAGTAGCAAAATTGCAATAGCAACACAGACACCTGTTGAAGTGTTGAATATATTTAATTAGTACTCATTTGCTCTCTCGTATGAGTTAGGGGTACTGACCATGAGCCGTCACTATTCTGTAACTTCACAATAAATTCTGTTGCCCTCCTAATGCACTGATCTAGTTCATCTTTCCGATGATCAGGATACTTCTCCCGAAACAATACCAATGCTTGGATGACTGATGAGGTACACTCGACGTACCTGAATTATGTGTCTTGTTATGATTCAGTTAAGGGGGAAGTAAGAAAAGGTTGTAGACTTCTTACTGATGCTCCACCATGATATCTGCATATATCTCTGTCATGTTCAAAATCTGCCATGCAAAAAATAAAACTCCCATTTGTCAATGTTCTAAATGTATCTAATCCAGTTATTGTTAGTGTAGTCTTTTCCATGTAACTAGCCAGGAGATTCAACTTTGTAATGATCACTTTAGACTTGTCAGAATTTCTTGTGTTCTATTGACCATTATATTAAATTGTAGTGGAAGTGTTAGCTAATGCCACCATGGAATTTGTGCCTCCTGTGACCATGTATCTTTACTATATTCATATAGAATGACAGCGATTCAGAAATTTGAAATTTCTTTAAAGCTGGCAAAATATAATTGCCATCAGTGGAATGGCCTTATTTTTGTTGAATATAATATCCTTTGTAAAGAAGAACCCTAGCGCAGCGGTAAAGCTATTGCCTTGTTATGAGGTCATGGGTTTGAGTCCCGGAAACAACCTTTTGCAGAAATACAGGAAGAACTAGGTACAAAAGACCCAAAGTGCTCGGACCCTGCGCAAGCGAGAACTATGTGCACCGGGATGCCCTTTTGAAGGGGAGCCCTGGCACATCAGTAAAGCTGTTGTCTTGTGAGGTCACAGGTTGTCTTGGGAGTAGCCTCTTGCAGAAATTTAGAGAAAGGCTGTTTACAAAAGACCCAAAGTGGTCAAACCGTGTGCAAGCGTTAGCTACGTGTCAGACTACCCTTTTTTTTTATAATAGCCATCGTGCTTTGCGAATAAATACCAAGCTACTATGGTTTATGTACTATGTTTCTAGTGTAAGAAACTTTGAGTATCATTTGTTTTTTGGTTTGGTGACACTATACTAGTAGCATGCGATGCATATTTAAATTGAATGATCTAAATTATTTAATACAAGAGTATATGCAATCACGATGCAACGATATGTTATAGAGCATATATTTAGTTATCATGGGAACTGGGAGAATACCTCCATCCATGGATATGTGCGAGCTAACTCCCATGTTCCATAGCCACCATTTGGATTCTGTATTGATCATAACACAGTTATCTATGCAATGTTTGAATTTGATTCCAACAGAATGCTGTTCCTTAATCCAATATTCATATTTGCATGTAAATATATGCTACGAATAGTGATGATTACATTGTACTGTTCAAATATACCACGTTTATTAGTATGTTTCAAAGTTTATTGGAATAATTTGCCAACGAGAAAAGTTTTGTTGTCATTTACACTCATAATGCTGATGACTAGAACATAGGACAATTTTGGTTCACCACAACATTTTATCAAGAAATATTGCTGCTATTATCATGTCTCTTTCTAATGCCTGAAACCTAGATATGAAAGCAAAGTAAATTATAAGTTTCATGCCTGTAATGATAATAAAATGTTCACTGCATCATAGAAGCGGCAGGTTTCCATAGTATCACCTGCAATATCTATTGAAAACTTTGACAGCATGAACAGAGCCTGAAAACAGAAAAACAAAAGTTGTATCACTGTGTTTATAGGTTTGCTTTTATTATGCATATTTGGGTCTGGTTATGGTCTGGTGAACTGTAAGAATACTTGATGGCAGATGTTGACACTTTATATGGGTGAATGAATTGTATGAATGCTATGAAGGCAGATATTGCCTTCACTGGGATTATATGAAGATAATGATCCCATACCTTATTATATGCTTAACAAAAATATTGTGAGATGCACTCCTGTTCTTTTTATTCTTTTTCTGTTTTGTTTTAGCATAATCGATTTAATTTGTTGTTTGTTATAAAATTTTCAGGCTTGATTTATGTATCACACCTTAAGAGCTTCTGCTGTGCAATCTGAAACTTGCCAACCCTGATCTGCGACCTGGAAGCCCCATCCACCTTTAGATACATGACGGAACTTTCTGCTGAAGTTGCCAGAAGGATTGTCCATGATCTTAAAATTGAAGTTGGTAGAGTTAGGCAAGTCTAAGAGAAATACAACTCCAGAACTTCAATTCTGAATTTTAATACCTGGGACGCTTTTATAAAATAATGTGCTTTCTTGAGGGTAGTCCCATATTCTTCTGCGGTAGTACATGCTAATATCGCTTGGACAGCAAAGGCAACATCCCATAATTGACCAGCACAGACCTTTGGATAAACAACAGTGCATAAATTTCAATTTTGAGTACGCAAAGTGTGACAGGGTATTGTCTTATGAAAACAGAATTAGAGTAGACAAAGCTTTTATTTACCCGCACTTTCATGCCATCTTCACCAACCCATAGGAAATCAGCAACTCTAGCCGAGTGACGTTTGAATGCGTCTGATTTGGGGTTTTCAATCCAGCAGCACAACATGGATAACGCCTGTAATATCTAGTCTTACTAAGGCTATGGACTACTCCATACCATGCATTGCGAAGAGTGGTTGTACACAACCTGTTAAGTCTTTTGATACACTGATACTCGTGTGCATTTTTCATCTAATTTTACTAAATTAATCCAAAAAAAATTAATACGGAACTTTTTTATTTTCAATAATATATGTGCGAAGTGAAGCCGTGAAGTCAACCATGCTACAAGGTCAATTAGTGTCTCTCATTTCTCTAATTCAAATAAGAAAAATGCTGAAACTAATTTTTAGGCCATTCGGAAAAATACATTATCTACATATGATTAAAAGTAGCATATCCTAAAAAACCATAACTTTGTTGTCTTTAACCTACCAAAGCTTCACCCTTTTATTTTGCCCTTTTACGTCATTATTCAGCAACCATGGTGCTGTATAGCTAAATGGAGGGATGGTTTTACAGAGTGCAGTTGATGCAAAATTGTGTGCGTGGTCAACTTATTCTGTACTGTTCTTACTGTACATAAGTACTTCAATTTCTTTGTTTATCAATAATAAAAACTGTCAGTTAAGTGTCCTTTCTTCCAGGATGTCTGAAGTTAGTTGTTGCAAGTTCACATGTTAGAAAGAACAAAAAAAATAAAGTCTTACCTTCTGCGCAGCACCAATGCAAATGTACTGGGAATTCTCATCTTCATATTTCAAGAAGTCTGCAATTTGCCTTAGAGCATTATTTCTTATGTAGGAAATTGGCCAACATGTGAGAAAAGGTTCACCAAAATTATAAAGGTAGTCAGAAAGACACTCCTGTAACCATGTATGTGGATTATACACGTCTTCCTGCATTTGAAATATAAAATATTACTGTTATTCTAATAAAATAATATGGATCACCTGAAAAAGGAATAT
>BCLG01000379.1:86934-100890 GCA_001602295.1 Zoysia matrella | reverse complement strand
GTATGACCGCGTCCCATCCAACTCTCTGCAATTTGGTTTGCTTGTTCGGTCCAGGTGGTTCTCTCGATGATCTGGTCCGATTTGTGTTCTCCGTTGCGCGCAGCATGTGGAAGTTTCAGCTGTGATCGATCTGTGGCAGGTACGTTGATTCGAGGTGTCCGACTGTCGGTGCTCGTGCAGCAGTGAGCAAGGTGTCAGGACCCAATTCTCCATCAACTTTTCTCAGCATCGATTTCTTGGGTCAGGCCTTGGTGAGCTGTGCAGCACCTTCTCCTTTTAATTTTAGTTGAGTGCGCTTGGTTCCCGTCAGAGGCGCAGCCGTAGTTCTCATGTCTGCGCAGAAGCTTGGTCGTTCTCGTGTTTGCCTGTGAAGTTCAGTACTAGTCTAACAAAGCGCTGATTTTAGATTCCAGGTTAGTATTAGCTTGTTGTGACCACGTGAGCAGGAATCAAGTTTCTAGGATGTGGTTTAAGAGATGAGTGCAGAGCTTGGAACTTGTGCATCGTTCTAGTTCTTTTTCTCTCGAGCCAGTGCGTGCTTCAGGTTTCTACTTTTCCGAATTCTCCAGTACTAGTCTCAGGTCCCGATTTCCGCGATTCCGTCTCCGATTCTCCGATATCCAGTGCTGTGGTGAGGATTAAATCTCTCTCTAATACTTTTCCTTTTCGATTAATTGTTAGATTAATTGCTAATTTAATCTGCGATTAATTATTCTGCAATTAATCTAATTCCTTGTGGTCCTGATTGTCTACAATTTCCGGGAAACTCCGTTTGATCTCCGTTTAATCTTGAAATTGTTCCGTTGTATTGTCTCGCCGCAATTATTGTGTGGGGTTGTTCCGGGGAATATTTTGCGTGCATTTAGTCTAGTAATTTCGATTTAGATTCAAAATTCCAGTTCTATTCTTTGTCGCGTAACTAGTGTCTAATCTCTGTTGTTGTGTGGTGATTTAGCTGCTGTCCCTGAGAAGAAGTACTGCGAGCCCGATGAGCCTGCCGATCCGGATCCCGACTTCGATCCCGAGTTGCCAGGCAAGCCGCGTTCCTTGATCACTTTTGTTCCTAACATTTTAAACTGCATGTTTTGTTTGCAACCTTAATTTGCATGCCAACTATTTTAAAATGTGCTAGCAACATTTCTAAGCCGTACCTGTTTACTGTCCCACAAATATTAACCCTAGGATTGCTTTACTTTAGTACATTTATTTTACTTTTATGCTTAGCCATGCTTAGTCGCATTTATTTGTATCACACACCTATCATTATAAAATAGAATTTGTGTTAAATGCTTTTGAACTGTGCTTCAAATGTGTGAGTATTGCAAATAACTATACATAACTATTTAGCGGGGGCAGGAGGCAGTATGAGGAGCTGGGGGACTTTCGGGAAGTCCCTATGAGAGTACCTGTGGCGGGTACACTGGAGGCTTCGGTCTTGGCGGCGAGTTTGTTGGTTGTTGGAGTTGTGGTTGGAGAGATGACCTGTCCCGGCAATTAAGGACCGAGTCCTTCGAGCCTTGTACGCTCAGTTGACAACCATGCACACCACGTTACCCTGTATGAGCAGTTGGCTTGATCTTGAAGCTTGTCGAGACTGGTTGTTTACCCGTGGGTTGGCGGTGTAGTGTTAGTGTGGTGTTGAGCTTTGACTCCTCACATGAGATCGAGATACCCCACCTGATCAGTGGTAGGCTCTTCACAGCTCCAGACCTGATTGCGTAGGCTTTTGGGATCCCTATCCTGGAGGACGGATGACGCCAGTTAAAGCTTGTGGACGGGTCTTGTGTGTTCGTCGGGGCTACGACGGTGGTTCCCGATGACGCATCCCGTGGGTCCAGGTGCATAACCTCTGCAGAGTTTTAGTCGATGCGCATTGCCACGTCCTTTTAGAAGGACACCACCCTGAGTTGTGCTCCTCGTTGAGTAGTTTTGTTTTTCTTCCTCCTCTCCTTTTTTAAATGTTTTTGACTCTGGCCTTTGAGCTGTGGCTGAGTGTGGAGATTACATCGGCATTAAAATGAACCCTCGCCCGAGATAACGGAGATCTCTGCGGGGCAAGATAATAAAATTTGACAAGTTTGAAAATAAAGCTTTATTGCATACTTTAAATAAAATAAAATGTTTAAAACTTGCATTTAGCACTTGAGCCATGTCTTTACCCTTAAAACCATTTGCATGCATACATTGTTGTTAGGTAGTACGCGGTTTGCTGAGTATTCGTACTCACGGCTTTCTAATTTGTTGTTTTCAGATGATTCGCTCAGCTTCGACTTCGACTACGTCTCTGACGGCCCGTGACGTCCGCTCCTGCGCTCGAGTTAGCCTGTGTGGAGGAGGTTCGCTTCTGTCGCCAAGTTGATGCTTTCGCCGCTGCTTTTGTTGGATTCACGATAGAGATATATCTGCTCTGATATGTTTCCGGCCTGCGTGCCGATGGACCCCTTTAGAGGATTTTATTCTAATAATTTTGCTCTGATCTACTATTTTCTAATTTGTTTCTTGCTTAATATTTCTGTTATGATTTCTTGATTGATCGCTTGTGATATCGTGATTGCCAAACTCCTGAGATTGGCAATGTCACGTGAGATCGGGACTTATCGGAAGGTAAGTGAAAACCCGGTCGTTACAATCTTACCATGGTCGCTGTGGTAAACAATGGTCCTGGAAAGTCACCTGGCCAGTGGCCATCGTGGGCTTGTATAGCCGAGAAGTAACTCAACGCCTTTCTCAGCGCCACTGAAACCGCCGTTTGGTCGAGGACGTCCACCTGAGCTGTTTCATCAGCCTTTGCCTCATCAGCAACGGCGAGACTGAAGCTGTTCTCCTTCGCCAACTACGGACACAACAGATTTATCCGTTTATGTTTGCTGCTGTATATCTCGTCCTAACAACAGCAACAAAACTAAACACAAACCTGTGAACTATATATCGGTAGTATATATATGCATGTGTACGATGAAAAAGCAAGTTTCATGGAATGTATACCTGCATGCGAGCTAAGATATCGGAACTGTGTCTTGTTGTGAACCTGTTTCTCCGGAACTCCTCCCGTGCAGATTGAACAGCCTCCCTCTCTTCATCTGACCCGAAGTTTGGGTCGAACTCCCATGTTTCCCGTCCAATGTGACTGTTACCACTCTTGAGCCATGGCCCGCCTTCGGCGATCTTGAGCCTCCACATGTTTGGATTTTGTCGATTTCAGCTTAAGACAAATGCCTTCGAACTGCTATAGACTTGAGCCTATACTGCAACAGGGAAAACAAGACTGATGTGAGGTAGACGGCCGGCCATGCATGGCTACAAGGAATGGCTGAGGAGAAGGAATAAGGATCATACAGATGTATACACAAATGAAATGAAATGAAATGAAATATGCAACACTTACAGTGGTCACTTAATTCTAGGACGCATGCATGGTTGGCAACGTGTGCTGAGAGGGATCATCTGGCCGGTCTATTTATATAGTCTCCTCGAGCGGTGACCAAGGGTATACTCAGCACCGTTTTAAAATATATAGGACACAATTGCAAAATCGGTTCTGTTTTGCATCTTAATTTTGAAAATGATTCACTTGTCTCAACTCAGCAAAATCAGGCCATTTTTTTAAATCCGAAGCTACCTTTAGGTCCTGTTTCTACCATCCGTCATCTCTCAGCTTTTTTCTAAAATTAAAAAGTTTGCAAAATAAGAAAAAGACAACAATCCCTGCCATCCCCATTCTTTTTTAAACATTTGTCCATGGAGTACTGTATGATTAAGGTTGACAGTTAGTGCCGTGTACGTAGGGATATCAAGCACTCAATCTCCTGGATGCATCGCCGGTTGTGTTTTTTTGCCCGCTCCGGCATGGACAGTTTTTTTTTTATGAAACCGATACCTATATTCATGAAGTAAAAAAGTACGAATAAAGCAAGCAATTGATATACCAACATAAACTAGAAACACACAAAACCCACTCAGAAAAGAAAAACAACAAGGTCGTCTAAATCCTGCGTCGAAACGAGCTCTGTCGGATCCAAGGGGCAGTCAGGGACGGATGTCTCTCGGCCGCGAGTCGATCGAGCGGCTAGAGACGCGCGGACCTCCCCCGACGATATGGTGGAGTACTGGACACGAACTGCCTCCATTGTCGAGAAGAAATCATTTTAAACAATAATATAGTTTTTAACAAAACTTATACTGATACTAGTTCGAGTGCTCATGCTACACTACGAACAAAGCAATGTGATGCAATTTTTCTTCAATACAAAAAAGCATTATGACGCATTCTCGCTCGATTAAGGATAAAAAACATGATACAATACTTACTCAAATTTAACTTTTGCACGATGTCTTTTTATTTGAACCAAACCAAAACTAATTCCTATTGAATAAATAAATGAGTCAGTTTGTATCATAGAGCCTCACCGCTTGCTCATATCTAGATAGATTATGATGATGTACCGAGGTGGAAAGAAAGTAACAAGTGACGTTTAAATAACATGAAAGAAAAGTATTGAAGCAATATGTATCTATTATTTTCTCTCTTATGATTAGGGTTTTAATTACAGTGTGACACTATATAGATAATAGAATGGCAGCAGTTTGAGTCGTCGCTCAACGCTGTGTGAACGTTAGCGGGTCCTCGAGAGGGACGGTGACACGCCGACATTGTGGAAGTTGGAGTCACCACGCAGCATTGTACGATGCTGGATGGGGAGGAGTAGAGAGCAAATTCCAAAATAAACAGAGATGATGGATCTACTATTCTTTTCATTAGAGATAGAACTTTAGAAATAGAATTTGTGAATTTGTGAAGGATCTACTATTCTATAAACTTTTATATTATCAGAGATATTAGGAGAGATATGTATTTTATCGTTTTATACAATTTTATTTTAAGATTATGCTTATCTACGGGGAATTAAAAAAATTGTATTAGAAAGTAAATTGAAAAAAAGACATTTATGCAGATAAACTAAAAAAATAGTTTATAGGGTTATTTGAATGTTGTCTATACTTGAGGGAGTAAATTAGATTTATCCTATATTTTTAAAAATGGAGAGTACCACACACCTAGAGTTTATACGGGGATCTCAGCATGCCTCGTTTGGAATGGAGGAATAGTCCTTATTCTTGTGTTTTTTTTTTTCATTAAATTGAATCCTGTAAAATTTTTGTAAGATTTATGTGAAATTCCAGCGTTCCAAATGGGCCTTGACCATTTGAAACATGAGCGAAGCCAGGTTGATTTGAGCTATGGTTGATAAAAAAAAACTTTGTCATCGCTTATTACTCCCTTCAGTTTTAAACATCGGCAATATTAACTTCAACTGTACCTTTAACTACTCATCTAATTAAAAAACTATGAGAAATATTATATATTTTTATTATAATTTACTTTATCATTAAAAGTGTTTAAAATATTACTAATAATTCTACATATTTAAATATTTTTAATAAAACAAATAATTAAATATAATATTAAAAATCAATGTGTCAATGTTTTGAAACTGAAGGGAGTACTTGCTTCGTATAATAGGTCACGTGCTATGAATAGGACATGTCACCAATTTGCAAGAATAACATGTGCCGAATCCGGCGAAAACAAGAGCCAGGAGCTTATTATTATTTGTTTTCTTTGTTGCCTAGTTGGGTGGGTCAGCTGTTATCCTTGCAGCGTGTGTCTGGATTTGTATGTTTTCCTAAACATTTAATACAAATATATATTATAGAAAAAACATGTGACGGGCGTTATAAAGGCACGTCGCCTCTTAAGAGCAAGAAAAATGTGACGAGTACGCTGCTTGTATGCGTCACCTTTGTTGCTCATTCCAGTTGAGCAATTTTTGTTGCGCGCCACCAATTTTTCGTAGGTGACGTCTTTTATTTACGCGTCACTTTTTGGTGTATCCAATTTAAGATTTTGTACCTAGTGAGCATGAGCAATTTTTTTATTCCAGTTGAGCAGCACCGTACCGGTGTTTATCGTCTCCGCACGCCCCGCCGTGTCGAATTATGGTGGGAATTGGAAAAAAAAAACCTCTTGGTTGTTTTCTCAGCACGATTCACATGCTCTCTTCTTTAGGTGTTCCTCGCAACAATAATTGCATTTTATATCTAATAATAATAATATATTATTATTCCCTCCGTCTTACTTATCCATTCTACACTTTTTAAGGGCTTGTTTGGTAGGTTAGGAATCATTCTTGGACATGATTGTTTTCTGGTATGGATCAAGTAAATTTATATGATCATTTAATTTTGCTTATGAATAATTCCATCAGGTCGGAAATGAAACCCAGTCCATATCAACCTGTTCTCATTTCCATGACTCGGAATGAAAACACACCTCATATACCCTACAGAACAAAACCGGACGAGGTCAGCAAACTGAACAAGGTTTTATGTGTGATAAGAGAATAGAAAATGGTAGAATTATCTATGAAGAAGAATTAAGTAACACATATGGATTCATTCAATACATGACAGGAAATAATCATGACTAGAAAATGATTCCTAGACTGCCGAATAAGCCCTAAATTTTCTTATATTATTTGTCATTGTCACTTTCTAATGCATATTCCTGTCTTCTCAACACATGTACCTTTCCAATCTCTCTTTAGTTTCTGCTTCTAGAGGTAAAGTGACAAGTAAATTGAGATAGAGGTGAGTATTAAACAGTAAAAGGTATTTTAAAGAGTTCTGCGCATCACTATTTTTTAACATGGAGAGTGATATCATCTACCACCAATATATAGTCATTCTAGCAGTTTTTCTGTATTTTTCATCATTGTTTAAGTGCAATGCAAGGACACATAAATCCCCCAAGTCATTTCGATTTATCATCCTGATTTGAAGAAGCCAACGTTTCAAAGGAGACATGAATATACTGCATGAATTGTGAAATGAACACCATATATTTCTTCCTAGACAAGCTGATAGCCAATGCTGCATCGCATAGACTAAGGGTACGTTTTGGATGTCGATGCAAACCAGCTCTTGGAGCGATTCCAAATGAACGTCAAATCGCACGTGGGCACGTCAACTTTTGGCGGAAGAGCGTTGGCTCCGATCCAGACCGCCCCTAAGGCATCATGCACAGAATTTCAAGAACGATATGTCGTATATGGTGCGGACAATAACAAAACCATTCCAATCTCAATGAATAAATTATTGACCTAGATAGGTACCTTTGAGGTGTATAGTATCAAGCAAAATGATGCCCGTTTTGGAATTGAATGGCACACTCGCTGGCAGGATAGGACATACGTTTTGGAATCACATGCTACAATAGCTGTCAGGAAAGGATTCAGCGGTAGGGATTTGTTTGGCGATTAGTTGCAACTCGGAGAGGAGGAATCTTAGTACATGCAAATTCTCGTGCCATGTCTGAAGTGAGGTTGCCATTGCCATCAATCTCTGTCGTCCCATGTGTTCATGTGTGGGAACCAAAAGTTTAGGTATACGTGTATATAGAAATAGCCATTTCCACAAAAAGCGGTCGGATTTAAAGAATAACCTTGTACATTCTATTTTGTGACTGAACAGCCTAATACTAATTGACGTGTACATGCAGACAATCAAATAATACATGTGCAGCTTTCCATCTATACATTTTTTTTCTAACGGACACTGTTCAATCTACACCCACGGCTCAACATGCAGCCACGTAGTCCCTCCTCCATTCTCAAATTGTTGTCGCTGTTCACTTTTAACATTAATTTTAATTATTCATTTTATTTAAAAATTTAATTCAAATCTAAAAAAATTATAAGTTGTAATTCAAACACCTTTGACGATAAAGCAAATTATAATAAAATATATGAAATTTATTATATTTTTTGAATAAGATGAATGGTTAAAGTTAATATTTGTAAGTCAACGGCGATATTAATTTAAGAACGGAGAGAGTAGAGCATTATAAAGGACCTTTGTTGCTCAATTCCTATTGAGCTATTTTTATTGTGCGCCATCAATTTTTTGTAGGTAACGTCTTTTTTTTTATGCGTCACTTTTTGGTGTATCCAATTTAAGGTTTTGTACCTAGTGAGCACGTTTGTGTGTGGCTGGAGATTAATGCGACACCGCTCCCCCTGTTATCAAATTGTGGCGAGAAAAAACCTCCTGGTCGTTTGCTCGGCACAATTCACATGCTCTCTTCTTCAGGTGCTCCTCATACCACGACAATAGGAGTACTTGCATTTTATATCTAATAATAATATATTATTCTGATCTCCGTCTTACTTGTCATTCTATATTTCTTAAGATTTCTTAACTTCCCATTATCATTTTACAATGCATATCCTTATCTTCTAGACACTTTGTATCTCTTCTTCGTGGTTTATATGCACTCACCTTTTTCATCTCTCTTTAATTCATGCATCTATAGCTAAAGTGACAAGTACATTGACACAGAGGGAGTATTAAACAATAAAAAGTATATTAAAGAGTACTATACATCACTATTTTTAACATAAAGAGTGATATCATCCAGTATCAATATACAGTCATTCTAATAGTTTTTCTATGTTTTCATCATTGTGTAAGTGCAATGCAAGGACACTTAAATCCCCAAGCCATTTCGATGGATCACCCGATTTGAAGAATCCAACATTTCAAAGGAGGCATAAATACAATGCATGAATGGTGAAATGAAGACCATTTATATTTCTTCCTCGACAAGCTGATGGCCAACGCTGCATCGCATAGACCATGGCACCATGCACAGAGCTTCGAAGACGACATGTCGTATATAGTGCGGAAAATAACAAAACCATTCCAATCTCAATGAATAAATTATTGACTTGGATAGGTACCGTTGAGGTGTGTAGTATCAAGCAAAACGATATCTGTTTTGGAATCGAATGCCACACTTGCTGTCGGGATAGGACGCACGAATTGGAATAACATGTGACATGCCACAGTACCTGTCAGGAAAGGATTTCAGAGGTTGGGGTTTGTTTGGCGATTTGTTGCAGCTCGGAGAAAAGGAATCTTTCGTACGTACATGGGAGTATTCTCCGGTCCCGTCTGAAATGAGGTTGCCATTGCCATCAATCTCTGTCATCGCATGTGTTCGCACACGTTGCCATTGCCATCAATCTCTGTCATCGCATGTGTTCACGTGTGCGATTTCAGTCGGATCTAAAGAACAACTTACTTTCTCCATTTTAAAATAAGTGTTGTTTTTTATTTTTTAAAATTAACATTTAACTATTTATTTTATTAAAAAAAATTAAAATACAAAAATAAATAAATCAAGCTTAAATTACTTGAATCGGTTCACAATAAAATAAATATTTTTTAAATAAAACGAATTGTAAAAGGAGAAGTTTGAAAATATAAAAATTTGAGACGGAGGGAGGGGGAGTAGTACTTAATTGAAGTGTACCTGCAGACAATCAATAATACATGTACAGTATTCTCCGGTCCCGTCTGAAATGAGGTTGCCACTGCCATCAATCTCTGTCACCGCATGTGTTCGCTTGTGCGATTTCCTCAGAAAGAAGTCGGATCTAAAGAACAACCTAGTACTTAATTGACGTGTACCTGCAGACAATCAATAATACATGTACAGTATTCCATCTATACTAATTTTTGCGGACAGTGTTCCATCTATACCCACAGCTCCACATGCAGCCACGTGGAACATATAGGAGTAGTTGATATTGCCATATTGGCTAGTATAAGCTTTCTTGAGTTGTGTAAACACCAAATTTATATATGAATATTTTGGGCGACTGTGTGAAAGCGGATTAATGTTTCTAGATGTAGGTAACATACTATGTTTATTTATCTATCATTTGATGATTTGTTGGTTGTCATGGTGATCGATGACTCGTAATTAAGGAGCTTTATGGTAGTCACAATTGAGGAATGGAATTGCCAAGGAGAAGCTAGAAACGTGTGTCTAATCGATTGGTATAGTTGCTAGTGTTTGAGTCCACAAGAGGAATCCGAAGTATCAAGAGGATTTGAGCCATTCCTCTTAGCTGAGTAACACTAGTTGCTCAAGTGGATCTTTTGGTTACCATGTAACAGTGGAGAAGACCAGGATTCAAGTTGACAAGTTAGAAGCAAGGTTGAATAAGATCAATAAACATCGACTTCGAAAGGGTCGTCGGACAGCCAGTGATTGGAGTTAGAATTAAACAATCGAGGTATTCATTCTTTGACTCGTGGGATGGCCTAATGCTCCGTCTAGTGCTTCTCTAAATCGTGGGAGGTACCAGAACTCCATTCGGTGGAAGCACGCTCTAGTAGAAATGAAATTTGTTTTTCCTTTATAAATTTTATCATTGAATAAGTCTTTTCTATAACAAAAATTAAGATTTGTCACGAATCACAAGTGAAAGAGGTCATGCACATTCAATTTAAAAGAAAAGTGAAAACAATTCATGGAAAAAACTGAAATTCACAGAACAACAGGCCATTTGTGTTAGTCATTTATGACAACTCGTTTCATCATAAACGTAAAACAGAGGGGTAAGCTCATGAAACAGATGGTTTATAATTTTGAGAATACAAAACTGATGAAACCAGTTGGTAAACCAATGAAACCACTTGGTAAATTGGAAAAACAACTAGTTTGACCAAATTTCATTTAAATTTTGAATTTGAAGTGGACATATTTATTCTGAAACCAGACTAATCTAGTATCCGCGGTTAAAACGGTAAATGAAACAGAAAAAGAAGAATGTTTGTCCTTTACCTTGGAAAAAAAACACCACTCATGTCGACAACAGCAACAAAGGAGGAATCTTTTTTGTTTTATCCCTAGATGGACACCCATGGCTCATGGATCTCAGATCTCGCAGCTTTTCTCATGTTCCTTTGACTAATCCTTCCTAGTAGCAGATCTCTGGTATGGATATTTCGAGCCCTAGATCTCAGATCCATCAGTAGGGGTGGAGAGGGAGGCGAAACAACGAGAAATAGAGCACGAGCCGGTGGGGAGGATATTCAATTATTACAATCAAATACTTCAATTTTTAACACTCAACATCTTTTATTTGTGGCCACCAAATACATTTTCCCTTCAAAACATACAATTTCTTTGCATTTTTAATATTTTTATTATTTTATATTGTGTTTAAGGATAAACATAATGCGAGTTGCAGTGATGTTGACAGTACAATAAACACAATATAATATAAACAACAAACATGTTGTAATTTCAAGGAAATGGTATGTTTTGAAAAGAAAATGTATTTAGTGGCTTCAAATGAAAGGATTATGGATTAATTGGTAAGGACTGAAAGGCTAACGAATTTTTTTTTGAGAATTGAAAATTCTCGGTGGGGAGGTGATGATGACTTGAGCCGATCGACCGACTGTTGTGGAATTTCTTTTTTTCTTTGGGATCGAGCAAGAGGTGCAGGATGGATTGGTCGCACCTACGAAGATGAAGAGTCTGAAGCACTAATTCAACTTGGTTTTCATATGATGGATTATATAATAAGAAAGTAGTCCATTAAATTTATGATTTAAAATTGATTTACTATGCATTTTATGAAAAAAAATATTGAAGAACACTGAGAATATTCCTTAAAATATTCAGCTTCTTATCATAAAATGTTTATGTTTACATAATTACAATGAACTTGTTTTATAATTTTCTAACTTAGAATGAAAATACTATGGATTCTCTAATAATAAAAGAGTGTTTAAAATTAATTTCTGAAAAAAGTTGTTCACAACAGACTATTTGTTACTACTGTTCACAGTAGACTAGATTCATAATCTATACAGTACATTGGACAGCCACACCAAGCACCACTATGGTCCACGGTGGACCAGATCCATAGACTAGCAATCAGCTCTTGAATTGAGTGAAGCAGCCAAAAATAGTGCTCTTTCTTTTTTTATCTAGAATTAAAATTTCTAATTAGTATTACTCCCTCGTAGGAACTCCAAATCTGATGGTTCTTTTTTATGGATTTATCAAAATTCACGTTCTTTCAGTCATAATGTTTGATTAACTACTATTTTTGGATCTATTTCATATAACTACTTTTCTTCAATAAAATATAAAATAAAGAAATATTTTTTAAAAACGATTGCTAATGTAACTTCATTTTTGTTTTGTGGCATGCAGGCTTCAATGTTTAACTTGAGTTATACGAAATTATGTGAGGGATGTATATATCCATTTGTGAACAATGTATGGGCGCACTTTGTTAAAAAGATTTCTCAAAATTTTATGGAAAGTTTATATAATCATACGATGCTGCCATGCCAATTTTAGGATTTTCATGCCACTTTACAATATTATTGCTTTTTTCGTTGGTGTCACCATAACACATATTCGAGTAATCCCTAATAAAACACTTAGTTTTCTATCAATTTTCGTTATGTGGGCCCAAATGAAACACAAACATGTTAACTGATATATATTTCCCCTAATTTTTTAATATTGTTTAACATCACATGTAGTTCAAATTGGAATCACAAGTCACCTGATGTCTCTAGTTGTTATAAATGTAGCCACCTCGTGATTTCTCCTCTAGGCTTAATATGTCTATAAAGAGGTGATTAGTCATATGTAATTGTAAAGGACTAAAATGGTTAGATGTTGTTGTTTAGCTTTCATAATCCTTGTGTGTTTAACTAGGAAGCAGGGTTTTGGAAACCGTTTGGGTTCAAAAAATCAGCCGGCATCAGTTTGACCGGTTTTCGTGAAAACCAAAAAAATTACTAAAGTAAATCGAAAAAACCAGACAAATTCGAAATTTAGATTTTTGAGTGAAAACTACTTGGTTTTACCGGCTTACCATTCGGTTTTTTCAGTTTATCGACCGGTTTTTTTGTTTAACATTTTTGAATTTGAAACCAAATTGGTTTGAATGATTTTTTACCAGTTTTTATGGTTTACTGCTCGGTTTAACCAGTTTACCGACCGTTTGACCAGTTTTTAAATTTTTAAAATTTTAAATTTTTAAAATTGAAAACCGATTATCCAATAAAACTGAGCGAAAACCATCATGTTTGCCCAGTTTTGTAAACCTTGGAAGCGGTTTTTACAATGAGCCACAGAGGGACTATTGCGGGTAGGCCCACCTACAAGCTCACCTGCTAGGAGGAACACATTCGTCTAATTCACCTCATCTCGATCACACGGTATTTACATAAACCACTACTCCCTCTCTAGGTTTGCTCAAATCCGACTTTGGCTAAAGATTTAAAAAATTTGTGGATTGTACAACATATAAGTATATAATTTTTTCTCATGATGAATTTTAAAAAATAAGTCTTAGGTCCTAAAATCAATCTAATTTGTAAAAATCTTAATTTGGTCAAAATCAGGTTTGACAAAATCTTAAAACAAAATTATTTATAAGACGGAGAGAGTATCTATAGCACCACATGCCAGGGTTAACACTGAAAACATGTCAGTTTTCAGTGAAACTAGTCCGAAATTTTATTGGTAGATCGATTTGCACCGAAAACCGGCATTGATACTGTAGCAAAAATAAAAACCGGTTGATTTCCCCAACTAGCTTGCAAAATCAGTACTGTAGCAGTTTGTTAAACCCTGCCACATGTTTTCCACGCTTATGACCACTTGTTCCTTTACGTACAATGCTACTTGGAGTACTTCTCAAATAGTCGCGTTCATCCTCTCCCGTAGGACAGCAAGTAACTAACCCTACAGGAATGAAGCTCGAGTTCGTGTTGCTATGGGCAACAGTGGCCCTGTCCCTCCTCTTCCACATTGCCATCCTAAGACCACGCCGCCGTTCCGGCACCGGACGCCTGCCGCCCGGCCCAAGGCCGCTCCCCGTCGTCGGCAACTTGTTCCACCTGCGAGGCAGCAACCTCCACCACACTCTCGCACGGCACGCGCGCGTCCACGGCCCGGTCATGTGCCTCAAGGTGGCGGCCGCGAAGCTGGTGGTCGTGGTCTCCTCGAGCGGCGCTGCGAGGGAGGCCTACGCGAAGCACGACCGGCGCTTCGCCGCGCGCGACGTGCCC
>BCLG01000379.1:70744-86888 GCA_001602295.1 Zoysia matrella | reverse complement strand
ATGGCGGCCCACGTCACCTCGCCGCGCAGCGTCGACGCGGCGTGCGGCGTCCGCGAGCGGAAGGTGCGCGACGTGGTGGGGTACTTCCGCGCGCGCGCCGGAAGGCCTGTTGAGCTCCGCCCGGCACTGTACAGGTGCATGCTCAACCTGCTGTCCAGTTCCCTCTTCTCCGTCGACGTCGTGGACCCCGACGAAGACTCGTTGATGGTGGGGTTGCCGGAGGACTTGCACCAGGTCGCGGTTGCCATCATGAAGTCCAACATCTCCGACGTTTTGCCCTTTCTGCGGCCGCTGGACCTGAATGGCCGGCGCCGGTTGCTGGCTCGGCACCTGAAAAAGGTGTTCGACATGCTGGATAACATAATCGACGGCCGAATGGCAACCGCCTCCTCCTCACCAGAACACGGCAAGCATCACGATGACGACTTCCTCGACAAGCTGCTGCACCTCGTGTCAGCCGGCAAGATCACCCGCGACAACGCGACCAACATCCTCTTCGAGGTCTTCGGCGCCGGAGCGGAGACGGTGGCGACCACCGTAGAGTGGACGATGGCCGAGCTGCTGCGCCACCCGTCCGCGATGGCCGAGGCGCGCGCGGAGGTCGCGGGCGCCCTCGCGGGAAAGGAGAGCGACGCGGGCGTCGAGGAGCGCGACGCCGCGAGGCTGCCGTACCTCGACGCGGTGCTCAAGGAGTCCATGCGGCTGCACCCCGTGGTGCCGCTGCTGGTGCACAAGGTCGCGGACGACGGCGTCGAGGTCGGCGGGTACGCGGCGCCCAAGGGCTGCTCGCTGATCTTCAACTCGTGGGCGATCATGCGCGACCCCGCCGCGTGGGAGAGGCCGGACGAGTTCCGGCCGGAGCGGTTTGTGGAGGAGGAGAAGAAGACGGTGAAGTACAGGGGTAAGGATCAGTTCGAGTTCCTGCCGTTCGGGTCGGGCCTGAGGTCGTGTCCCGGAGTGCCGGTGGTCGAGCGCGTCCTGCCCGTGATCCTCGCGTCGCTGCTGCACGCGTTTGAGTGGAAGCTCCCCGATGGCATGTCTGCCGAGGAGCTGGATGTTAGTGAGAGCTTCGGTACGGTCACCTCCATGACTGTCCCTCTCCGGGCTGTGCCGATAATAATACCGTGACCTGCCGGCCGTGGTGGTACTTAGCAATCGAATGGCTTAACTTGAGGGCGGTTGACCCTGGACATGAATAAAAAAAAATCACAAAAACTGCAACTAGTTTATGAAAACTATCACAAAACTATAAATTTAACACACAGTTTCACAAAACTACAAATTTAATGCATTTATATATCACAAAACTACATATTTAAAAAAAATATTACAAAACTATACATTTTGTGACACCGCTTACAGTTTTAATACTATTCTTTAAATATGCGGTTTTATGATAAATAGATGCACTAGTTTTGTGCAATAATTTTTTAAAATTCTAGTTTTATGATAATATTGATAAACTAGCTGTAGTTTTATGAAAATTATTATAAAAAAACTCTTATCCCTCTATATCTTTTTTCTGTTGTTCAGACAAATTCCTACTAATCTTGTTGTCTGAATCGTCAATAAAAAGAAAACAGGAGTGTATTGTATTGTTATGTATACCACGTACCATTTTCTAAAAACGAAATCCATCATTGGGTGGGGCAAGAGGTTCAGAACAATCAAGTTAGGCCGCGTTTATGTTTAACTTCACAGAAAAAATTGTAAGAATCGGAAAAACAACTCTCATGCTTCAAACGAGGCCTTAGCAAACAATATATAGGGATTCCCTAAATGAAGATTGACAGGACAATAAACAAAACACATCCTCTACAAATACAAGAAAGATTATTTCGCAAATGCACATATGTTTATTTCATGGATTTCTTTTGGAACAAAGATTTTCCACATTGATTACTGGACATGACGGCAGAACCAAGGAAACAGAAGACAGACTCCTGAAAGACATATCCATGCAGGTAAGAAAAGTAAAGATTGGTTCCGAGGCTGCAGAATTTTCTGTGGGTTATTCTTTCCTGTTGCCATTATCCTTCCAGTTGAGCGGCAGCCTCCTCCTCATCAGAGAAGTAATCTTGCCTGCACGGGAGATCACCATAAACCATGGCATCATCTACTACAAGTCATCTAAAGTGTATGAGGGGAGCATGCTTGGTTTCTTTACAAACCTTATCTTCCGCGAAAGCTGGTACAAGCCAGTACCAGCCATTGCCACGTTAACACTGAAAAGGTTCCAATTTTTCTGCAACAACAAAAAACATTACAAGTTGAGAAATGAGCAGCAACTAAAGTGAGAAACGATGCAAATTTCCAGAGAAAACAGAGCAGCACTGCAGTATCTGTGAGTCAACAATCAAGCAGTAAAATAAATGAGAAAACAGCACAGAATGGGGAAAATGCATGTGCTCAGAGAAACCCCTGTTTTGACTCCTACAAAACTTCACGCAGAATTTGACTCCCAACATGCCAGCTAAGTTCAATTTGGGAACACTTTCAGAAATCTATTAGAATGTTTTTAAAAGCAAATTCAATTTGAGAAATGCATTTTACATAAAAAAAAACTCCCCTGACCATACAAGTTCCAGTTCATAAATGAACATGTAATTGGAAGTATGGATGGCTTACCGGAGTGATAACTAAGCTGTACCTTGACCAAATGAGCCCAGTGCAAGTAACAGCTGCACACCATACAGAAGAATAAGCATGCAAGAATTACACACAAGAATGCATGGCAAACTTTTTTTTTTTAGAACAGACAGGAAAGCTGTACATTACTGCAAAAGAGTACCGTACAATAACACACCCGCCTCAGTAAAACTAATACCCACATTATCTGAAATGCAATGATATAACTGACTAGACAACTTACCAATCTGTTGAGGATAGGATATCTTTTCAGGTGGTTTAGCAAAATCAGCAATGTTTGCAATGCTGATACCCCATTTGAATGTCGGAGCCCAGAAATGAACTGCATATGATGGTCAAATTCAAGTAACAGGTGGTACAAATAGTTTGCCAAGTGCATCATACATAACATCATCCTAAAATGAGTTGCAAACAAGTATGGACCATTTGAGTAGGACCATGCTTTGCAGTACCAAAGCAAAAGTTACATTCTTCACAATACAATCCAGTATGTAATTGCACGTTCGTATGTTATTAAAAAAAACTATCAAGATTGCATGCCAGGAAGAAGTGATTTTAAATAGGCACAAGCTAAGAAGCCGGTAATTATCCAGCTTGTCGTTATGCAAGAGAAAAGCAATGGTGATGAACGTTAAGGGTATAATAGTTTTTGTTATTGAGTCATTATCCTAGTTTAGTATTGAATCATGTAATCTCTATATATTGTCCCCTTGGGGCTATTAATAAATTCAAGTCATACTCATACAATGACCAATCTCAGAAATGGCACCAAAAAAAAGATGACATCGTTCATTGTTTAAAAAAAAATTGGGGAAAGAGGCCAAAAATACTGACTGGTTTTGGGTCCAGCAGGATGGTTCCAAAAGGCCTGAAGCTTTGTACCAGCCATTGAAACTAATGCACAATTTCCTGTACTTTGTGATTCCGCCCACTTAATTCTTCTGTAGCCTCCACACAGATAGGAAGATGGATAATGTCAGGATAACACGAACTTTAGTAAAGTATGGCACTGAAGAAATATAAGGTCAAAGCACAAATATACTGGAAACGTCCTTGTTGGTATAAGTACATCAAATCCAGTTACATGACATCCCAGTTCCCAGCACCCCAATTTCAGGACTCAACTACACAAAATGTATCCAGATAAATCCCAACCCATCAACACTGATAACTTTTTTCCCACTCTGTGAGCCATCGCTAGTTTGAAACATTCATGTCACAGACTTCAACTCAAATAAGCTAGTACTCTAAGTAACCTCACACCGTCCACAAGGACCACAAGCAATGAAAAAGAAAAAAAAAAAGATGATGCAGCAATCATCCTACCCGATGTCTCCCATCAAAGTATTGTAAGGAAAGTTTGATTCAGTACGACAGAGTGCGGATTCAAGAAGCGAAAAGCTTGGCTGAGAACCGGCCGTAACATCGGACAGCAGCAATTCGACAGGAGCCGTCACCGATTCATCTCGCCACGCCACATGCCCACCCACTCGAGGTCAAATCCCCTGAAATGTTTCGGGAATCCAAAGGCTGCTACCGCAACGACCGAATTTCGAAATCGAAACCGCAGCAACCCTTTTAATCCCTACGTGCAGAGGTAAAACGAGAAGTAATTTGGTACGGAGGGAGAAGTAAACGGAGGAAGCGCCCCAAACCCCCCCCCCCCCCCCCCAACCCCCAACACCGCGCCAGGAGAACGATCAACGAAGCTCCCCCGCTTCCCTCCCCGCCCCGCGAGGCCGCGACCCGAGGCAATCAATCCCAAGCAACCAGACGACCTGGGGAGAACGCAGCGGAGGAGGGAAGAAGGTCGCCGCCCTTACCTCCGGACGCCGTCGGCGGCGGCGGCTTCGGGTTCGTCAACGCAGCGGCTGCGGCGGCGCCCGGTCCGTCCCTCTCCGTCGGCGAATATTAAAGTTTCGTTCTTTCTGCTGGGTTTTAGCCGCCGCCGGGTTGGTGCGGCGGGGCCCACGTGGCAGATTCTCTCATCGCTCCTCTCAGGCCAACCGTTGGGGGCGAGCGCGATCCGTTCGGATGACGTGGCACCGCAATGCCAAGGATGGTCTGCTTGGTGGCTTGCTCCTGGCTTGGTGCTCTGCTAACCTTGAATCGCTCGATCGGGCGCCCGCCCCTATCTAATCCGAGTATCCGATTCGGTGTCTCTCTGATACTCTATAGTGACTGTCTTCATACTTCCTTTATCTTAAAATAAATAATATTTTAAATTTTTAAAAATTTAATATTTTATCATTCATCGTATTTAAAATTTTTACGAAAATATAAAAAAAATAATTTTAAAGTATTTTTATTAATAAAATATTTTATAATAAAATAAATAATATTTTCACAATTTTTTAATAAGATGAATGATTCAAGTAGATATTTGAAAATCTATAACAACACTTTTTTATAGGAAAATTTGTTTACATAACACTGTCTATAGCTGGTATTATCTAGGACACACTGCTTGACTTGATTTTGTCTGCAGAACACTGCAATTTTATTTGTCTTCAGAACACCGTAAAAAATATTTTATAGCAAAATGACCATAATTCCTCTGATCTACTTCCAGCTTTGTGCTGTCATTGTTCCATTGCCGTGTGTTCTCGGGTCGGAGGGCTTGCTTGTGGATGGCGGTGTGGCACCGGCCGGTGCAGATGGCCGGCACATGAAAGTTGGAACAAGGGACAGCGGAGTCCGTGCATCACCTGGCCAGAGGAAACTAAGGGCAGCATGATCATTTTATCATAGAATATTTTTTTTCAATGTTTTAAAGATAAGTATTGTCTTGCAAACAAATCAAGTCAGACAGCCGAACAATACTATCTATATACGAAGTCCTGTGACAAATCTCTTTTTTTTTATATGATAGCAGGAGCGGATTAGACACGTGTCATGAGCTCAAATTTACCGCGGAAAGTGTTATCCCTGATGGTTGTTACTCTGCCTTTATGAATCACAAGTAGGCTAAGTGGCACTAGCAGTGGGTGGAAGTGTTGGCATTAAATTTCTGTTCACTGTCCCCCCGGTTACTAAATCTAGAGGATCAAACTCTTATTCGTATTTTTTCTACTAAATTTATGTGTTGTTTTAAAAAAAGGTTCAAGATCAGCTCCAAACAGAAGAGGCACAAAGAATCATCACCAAATAATTAAAACCTTACACAAACTGCACCATACTCTTGTTTAGGCCTCGTTCGGTTAATCTGGAACGGCTTGGAACTTGGCCCGTTCAGGCCGGATCCGCCTGCTCCAGATTGAATACCAGCCTGGTCTGGAACGAACGTTCAGTTATGCCCGGCCTGAAACGAAATCTGGCCCCGTCTCGATTTTGGCCCGGAACGAAGCCACAGCTTGGCACACCCGGAACCAAACCTTACGGTTGTCCACACGCAGGAGGTGAGGCGGCGCGCGCGAGGGCCGTCCCGTCGCGCTCGAGGCGGCGCGCGCGAGGCGAGGCAATTGCGGGAGGCGACGGCGTGGGGTGCGCGTGTAGCCGCTCGGGCCGACGACGCTCAGGTTTGGAGTATAGTTGTTCTTGTTTTGCTTGATGTGCGTTGGTTCTTTAGTTCTTGTGCTTGCTAATTATTCTGGTTCTTGCGTAGACATTCTGCTCGATGTGAGTTGTTCTGTTCGCGCTGATTCACCGGCTGTGATGACCATAGTCACAGAAACTTCTTTCTCTAATTCATGTCTTCCATATTTTTTGCCGTACTTTTGGAAAGGTATTAATTTCTGTAACCAAACGCATTTTTTTTGTATTAGTTTGATTCCTGGAGTGTATTGAATCTAACATGGATTGAGGGAACCATGGGATTCACTCGTTCCAGGACTGGAACGAATCCATCCTAGTAATAGTTCCTAGACAACCGAATGGAGTCTTAGGAAATATTTGGTTATAAGGGACTGAAAGGTATTAGAGGAGATTAGAGAGGATTGAATCCCCTCCATTCCAGATCGATCCTTCCACACATTCAGCACCCAGCCCAGAAATTCCGAATCCAGACATTGCCCACCTAAGACTAGACTGTCGTGATCTACTAGTGTAAGCCTACGTTCTACCACTCATTAGTCACTAGCCACAAGTTACAGCACACCACCTCAAGTTGCAGGTGGTGCAGGTGTCATACCGTCCACGAGCAGCATTACTAGCTGAAAATTAAATATACGAGTTTTACAGGAACCCACCAGCCACACGGTGAACAAAAAAAAAAAATTACGAGCACCGCGGAAAACCAATAATTTATCACTCTATTATATTTCTAATCCAAAATATTAGTGACTTTAAAATCATACTTTTTACTTGTTCTACTCACATGTGTGAGTTTTTGAACCATAAAATTAAAACATAATGTTCACACCATAAAATTTGAACGAAACTGACTTAAATTTGTTGGAGAATATTTCAAATAACGGTGAGCTGCTTTGTACAAATTAATATAAGTAGAACAAACACACCTACCAGCTTGTCCAAAGAATTTGATGGACAGATCACTGTCAAACCGCGAAAAGAATATTATTGATTCATAAAAGCTACTAACATAGATTTTGAGAGGCGGATATATAATATCACCGAAATACCGACCCCACACGCAACTTGATCACCATATGACAACTAATAGAGAGGAAAGATCCAGTCTCAGAAACAAACGGTATGAGGCTCAGCATTGGAAACGGATGACTGCATGGTATATCGTCTTTGCTCATCCTCACGAGGGCCTCAGATGTTAATCGCTTTGCTGCTAGCTATTTGAGGATCCTCAGTTTACTTCACCAGATCGACAGCTTCTTTGGTTCTTCATTACCTTTACCCAGCAAAGAGAGTGCCAAAGAATTGATTTATAAGCAGAGCTTAAGGAATGCAACTAATAATTACAAATGGCTCAGCATGTTGTTTTATTACTCTGGCAACCAATAAGTGAACTCTATTTATGTCAAAAAAAAATTGAACTCTAGGAGCAGATAAAGGTAAGCCAGCTTGGAGACTGGGAATTCTCTCAGCCAAGTGGCAGAGTATTCAAATCGGTCTCAAGAAGTCAGAAGACTTCTCATTATTCCAGGGGGAAAGGCAAATATAAACCAGAGGAGGAAAATGAATTTTGTATATACCAAAATGTAATGTACAGTATACGTAGTTACAAATTTTGTACTACATCAGGTGATTGACACAAGGTAACTGTAAAGGAAAACACATACCTTCTATAACCCATCACTGGAAAGTATGACAAATTCTATATTTGAATTTATCTGTATATGCTTGATATCAGGTTCCGAGCTCAAGTGTGCTTTGAGGCTCGTATCACGAAATGCCCGGGCAACCGCCAGTTGACCATTTACCCGAGGAACATCACCTATTAGAAAGTAAAATATGCATTCAGACAATTTTACCATGTGGCAGGATACGACTATTACGAATCACCTATATTAGGTATCCATATATCTGTACCATCAACTACGATAGCAGTCACTGCTGTTGAATGTCACGTCCCAAACCTCAACTTAAGTTAAAAAAAAATAGGGTTTTAAAAAAAATTCTTTGACAAATCTAGTTTAAGCCAATTTTAAAATTTTTTTAAAAGGAACTAAAGCTAGAAATAGCTTAATAAAATTCAAAATTTCAAAAACTTAAAACTTGGAGTTTGACCAATGATTGATTTTTTCTTTCGCCTCGAGATTTTATTTGGAGTTTGGATTTTTTTTCCCAAAAATCTCTAGCACTAAATTCAATTTAGAATTCGCAAAGAATAGGAAAAAGGGGGGGGGTGCGGGGGGAAATCCGAAATTTGCTAGTGGGCCGGAAATTCCTTTCCCAGGCCAGCCCGCTTCCTCTCCTTTTTCTCTCCTCCGGCCTAGCCCGCACTCCACCGTTTCTCCTTTGGCCCAGCCGCTCTCCTCCCTGTCGTCTTCCTCCTCGGAGTGACACGCCGCGCGCACCGTCCGACGGGGCAGGCTGGGCCCAGTTGGCCGCGCCGGTGTGCCGTGCTCCCGGAAAGCGGTGGCGGCACCGCACCTCTCCGTTAGCCTCTGGCCCTGCGCGAGTGAGAGGAGGTGACGCCGTGGGCACCCAGAATGCGGCGGCTTTTGTCGCGACATGGTTGAAGTCTAGGCGCCGCTCAGTCAACCCGTCGACCGCGCAGGCCTCGCGTTGGCTGCACGCCGAATTGCCACGACGCCAAGGTCGGCCACGCAGCTGCGAATTCCTCCAAAAATTGCCGCCCGACTGCCTCAGCTCACTGTCGCGCCGAGCTCGCTCTCCACCGGCTATAAAGCCGACCCCACGTCGCGCCCGCGCATCCCTCTTCGCTCCACCACCTCCCAAAGCTCGTCCACGACCCCGCCCTCACTGGAAACCGCCCTCCGCCGCCGTCAATTTTGCGTCCTCCCCAACCTCAGCCGCCGCCACCCCTCTCCGGTGAACACCCCCTTTCCGGCCGCCCTTCTCAAATTCCCCACACAAGTAACCTTGCAAGTCCCCTAGGAGGAGCAAGAGAAATAGGTAGCCGTAGCGCCATTTGGCCGGTCCACGTGAGTCACCGCCATGCTCTGCCACCCACATGCCGCCGGCCGTCGTTCCCAGTCGACTGGCAAAATCACGCTCGTCATCACGTGTTCCCGGTCATAGGGAAACTGTAGGCCAAGTTTCATGCGAAACCGAGGTCTGTGCCGCCGGGAACGCACGCACAAATCCTCACGCCCAGAGCGCGTCCAAAGTGCGTCCAGAGCGCGCTCTGGCACACTAAATTCCCGCTCTGACAGAAGTTGAACGCTAACCCCAACCCCACTGTTGCGTAGAGTTCAACCCAAGGATTTCGGGATGCTAGTTGTTGCCTCCAGACTTGTGGTCAAGTTGCCGGGAATGCGGACTGAAGTCGAGAGCGCGTCCGGTATCGCCGGAAGCTCGGCCGACCTGTTCGAATCCCGTTCCAGCCCGACAACGAGTCGCCTAAAGTCAAGGACACTGGCCCATGAGCTTTAGAACACGTCACACCCATCGCGACACTTTCTCGTGTCCAAAAACACCGATTTTTTTTGTGTCCACAAAAACCTCGAACTTTTCTGTGTCCACGAAAACCTCGAACTTTCACGTGTTCACGAAAACCTTAAACTTTCGCCACAACCCACAGGTCCACGAGAAAATCCCCGATTTCGGACACCTGAGTGCCCAGAAGGTATGGACACTGGCCGAACCCTGTGTCCAGACAGATTTTTCTACAGTCCACCATAACACATTGCCGGTAATTTTGCCGACACATCCTAACTCTGATCATCACAACTAATATACCATTGGAACCCACATCATGAGCCCTACCATCCTAGCCTATTCAAACTCCATAACTTGTTTGGTGATTGTTTCTTTTCTTAGTTTCTTAGTTGTTCTTTGGTAGTTTTATTGTAACTATTGTTTGTAGCAGAAGAAGAAGAAGTTAAAGCCGTCCAAGAGCTCGAAGAGCCTGAAGAACCCGAGCCTGAAGCGGACTTCGAAGAAGCAACTAAAGGCAAGTCCTAACCCATCTTAAGCCTATTGAATCCATGTTTTATTTACTGCGTTGATAGACAGCGATGCTAGCCTACTTTAGAATGTGTTAAATATTGTGTAGTTTAATACTTATTTAATCTTAGGTATTTATATTTATGTCAGTAATTTGCTATATAAATATAGATATTTTCCTTAAAAACCATTACCGACGTGTCTTTGATAACTATAAGAATTTCATTCCTAGTTAGTTTTACGGAACTGATACTATCTTGTTACTAAAACTGCTTAGGACTCCATCTGCGGTGCTCTACACAGCCACACTATTTACCATTAATTCGTAAAATGAGTTAAAAGAGTTTGGTGGTGTGAGTATCAATAAAAGGGATGAGATTAGAACAACTGGTGCTAAGTGAAGAGGGGATGTTTCTGGCCGTGGGGTGAGGCTCACCTGATGTGATGGTGATAGGTGTGTAGGCTTCGCTGTGGTCCACCTACCGTGGACGAGACCGTCACCTCTGTCATATAAGAACCGGTTCGTTAGCCTTCGATTTGGTAATTCCCGTGCAACCACAGAACTTGTACTTTTTGAGCAGGACTTATTCCCTCTGCGTATTCTTTTCACATCGAACCACTGGGGGGTCGGTAGTGAAGACACAAGGGAACAGGAGAATGGCGTGAGATGACTCGCTGCCTGGCCTTCGACGGTAATTGCTCGCGTCACGAGAGCGTAAGCCCGCGGATATAGCCCTTAGTTTGGTAATACCCGAGGATTGAAGGGGATCAAAAAAAGGTGTGAATGCGGTGGATATTCATGAGCCGGCTCCGAGAATGTACCGACGCGTCATCGATGGCCTGGAAAACCTCGAGGGATGGCCCCTGTCTGCACCTTGCGTGAAATCTGTGAAAAACTGCGTAGATGTGGAATAAGCGTTATGCAACTCTAATGATCAGGAGTAGCATAACCTGTGGATACAGTGTACAACCTCTGTAGAGTTAAAAATCCTTTCAGATAAGCCGTTGTCACAGTATTGACATGTTACTGTTTGGACGCCCTATGATTAGATTTTATTCATTGCTTTGATACGTGAGTGGGTGTAGCTACTCGTGTTTTAGAATTGTGTGGCTGTGTGGCTAGGGCCGGCACGAGAGTGCCTACGCTCAATATAAAACTTAAGAACTGCGGAGAGGAGTGAAAACCTTTCTCAGGTCCACCCAACTAAAATATAGCAAATGCTTTTCTCTCTTCTTTAAATCCTCTTTTGATAGAAAGCCAGCATGAAAACTTGCCTTCCGCAAAATTCAATCCTCAAGCTTTTCTTGCTTCGCTACGACGAAACCTCTTACCTACTTTTTGTTGGGACTTGCTGAGTACTTTTGTACTCACTCCTTTCGTTGTTACTATTTTTGCTCAGAAGACGAGGATGACGAAGAAGATGCTGACTACGAAGAGTAGAAGTCTCGTCCGCCATCAAATTGCTTGTGGTGTGTGTATAGACTAGGTGTGGTTTGTCTAGAGTCGCTGTGCCGACTCATGCTTGTACTTTAGTCTTGTTTGCCAAACCTCGTAGGTTGTGCAGTGTGTTATAATAAAGTACGGATAATAAATACCACTTTGTTCTGAATGTACGTACCCGCTACGGATTCAAAAAATGATACAGGTAGCACATAGACGCTCTTTTCTAAAAGAGAGTCCCACATTGAACCACCTGGAACTAGTTGTTCAGGCCCCGTTTGGAACGGCGGAATTTTTCTTCTTCCTGCGTTTTTTTCTGTGAACTTGAATTGATTACTATAAAATTTATGTGAAATTCTTGCGAAATTTTTGCATTTCAAACGGGGCCTCAGTGTTTTCCAGAATAAATGTGTTTGTAAAGCTGTACGCACTTTTAATAGCTTCATAAGGATCTGACCAAAAGTGAGGCTGCAAACACCACAAAAAAAAACTTATGAGTATTTTTGTAAAACAATATCATTGAATGTGATTCAAGTAAAACAAACATGTTTGATGTGATAGGAATACATTTCATGTTTTATAGGGACATGAAGGGGGGAAGAAATAAATGATTAACTCTTTTAGTATGTAGTTAAAAAGATTATCTTTCAAATAGCTGGCCATACTCTCTCCCAAATGACCATCATAAATGGCGAACAGGCCGAGTTCGTGATCCTTTTCATATCTATACTCCGCTACATGGTAATCTTCCATATCATGTCCAGACTGTCCTTCAACCAGGTGAAAATCCATGCATTACTTTGTTGCTTGACAACTTACTTTGTCCTCTTCCAGTATCAGTGGATGATGAATTGAGACAAGCTGCGTTCTTCTCAATGCATGTGGGATGGAGAAAGAAAACATATCACATCAATATATAGATTTATTTTTAACAAGTTAGTACAGGCATGATTAAAGTTCAGGTTGAGCAGTTCACAAGTTTTTATCTCCAAATTTGCAGACATGTTGTAAAATACTTACAGGGTTATGTTGCGCAAGTGCTACCGCTCCTTCCATGCATGTGACACTTTGGGTAGTTCTTACATACTGGATTGACTAACATTATGTGGGAATCCATCTGAATGCCCCCATCGTAACTAAATGAAAACCCATATAGGTCAGTAATAAGATATAACAAATCGGATTGAGAGTTACTCATTTATAGGACCAAGGACTATGTTTGAATTCCACTTCCACAGTGGTTGAAACTATAGAACTAGAAATAATATCAGATTAGAACTCCCTGAGTTGAATGATCCCTACATTCCACTCCAACCCTGAGTTTAACGATCCCTACATTCCACTCCAATCCACTTCCCCCTATGGGCTTCTGGCTCGAGTGTGGCGAGCCCTAATCCCACTGCATCATGTGTTTGATCCTCTGAAATCCTGATATGTCAGGCAGGCTCCCGTACCTGTATCAGATACACCAATACTTCCAGATACGCTTGATAGTTGATACATGTATCGGGAAATTATGATTTAAAATAAATAATTTAATTCACAATACTTGCAGATAACTCCACATGATACTTTAGGCCACAACATCTTGTTTGCAATTGAATTCGAACACAAATTATTCTCTCAGTTCTAAATTAAATCCGATACTTGCTATATTATTTTTATGTTGCTGCCTATGGACAAATCAATTTCTTATTATCTCAAATCTCTATTATTTTAGTTATTTTTTGAAGATATATAAATGCATAACTTATATAGTTGTGCATCAGCGTTTCCTTGTTTTCTCGCAGCCACCGTATCAGTCAATACTAAAAACATAGGTCATGCCCAATGTCAAACAGGGCCACGTACCAATTCCCCTTCCACAATCGCTGATAGGTTGATGACAATATAGAACTGGAATTGATAAAAGGTCCACATAGATAAAAGGTCTGCATACGAGCACTACCTAAGCGAATGAGCCATCGTATTATTGTTTGGAACTGTTCAACTTGCAGAGCGCTTTCACCATGCCACATCATATGCTTAGGACATGAGTGTTTAGTTCTTTCCTAGGTCCTTTTCCTTGTATGAAACGACAGTAAAATGAGAATGGAGGGAGCATTTGCTAATTTGACTAGCTAAAATGAGTAACTTTCATGAAAATTAATCATAAATTTTGTGTTGTGCGCCACCAAAAAATTGTTACCAGCTTCGCCACTGCGCAGGCTACATTCACACCCAAAGCCTCGCTACGGTCAAATCCACGTGCGTACGTTTCACTTAAATCAATCAAAAGTTACATCATTTCCAAGAATTACAGATTACTCGGAAACTATTAATCACAGCCCGAGATGTTAGTAAAATTATAAGAATTTAAAAACATCTAATTGTAACTAGCACTCAGAATCCACATCAACTATTCTTAGGCCTCTGTCCCCCTTTGACAGAACTCCAGCTTCTGATTCTCCAGTAAATTGATTCTACGACTGAAAATGATTTTTTTTTATTCTAATAAACTTTTTAAATCAAAATAGAGAATCACTTTATAAGTTAAAAAAAAGCTATTTGTTTTAGCTCTCAGTCGCTTAATTCATTTAAAAAATCACTTTATAAAATCTAACAAAAATTATTTTCTCTGAAAAACTTAAAAAACAGTGTTTGACAGAGCTCCTGAGATTCTGACTAATAATCAAACTCTGTAAAAAGACGCTTGGAGCTGAAAGGTCTGTCAAGCTCTTAATAGTTAAAGGTTCTTATTGCACATCAGCGACGCCTATCTGACCACCCCGGGCTCCGAGTCTCCGACGGCTTCAGAACGCAGAAGAGAGCGACATTTCCGTTACCTGGAGGATGCTGAGGATGCCGGCCCGACTTTTGGAGCGGATCATGCGCCCAGCTGACGGGGCCGACGGAGAGGAAGAGGAGGAAGATGAGCAGGACGCCGACGGCGGCTGCCCGTCTGCTGTCTGTCCGCCGGTCATGGCCGCTGCCGCCGCCGCACGGGCTTGGTCTCCTCGGTTTACTGGTTTTACTACTTGTCTAGTTGTCTGGTTGTCTGAATTTCTTTTTCTCCTCAAATTTCTTTTTTCCTCGGGGTTAACGGCATGGGCGGCACCCTGGCAGAAAATAAAATTGAGAGCCACCGGACCGAGTTTAATTTTAGTAGTATATGTATGTTAACGCAGATTAATTGATAATTAATACTCTTTTCGATTTAAAATATTAACATCATTGCTTTTTAACAACAGCTTTGATCATCTATTTTATTCAAATATGAAAATTTTTGCTATTATTTACATATTTAAACACATAATTTAAATAAAATAAATGATTGAAGTTGATTTTAAAAATTAATAATATCAATAATTTAAAACTAGAGAAAGTACTAAAATTTGATGTCATATAAATTTTGATTGTTCACTTTATTTTAAAAAGTTTGAGGAATATTATTGCTATAATAGGAGCATGTTTTATCATTAAATTATTTGAATCACTAGAAAGATCGCGCGGCAAAATGCCGCGCCTGATGACCTTCATTGCGGAGCAAATTTCTGATGGTCATTACTTCTATGACATTGCCACGCCTGATGACCCTCATTGATGAGCTCAGGAATCTACGTACTCCTAATCCAATTCCTCAAATTGGAGAGCTGCCCGCGTAGACCGGAATCAAGTGCATTACATAATATGTGTTACACATCATAAACAAATGTCAGGCTTTTTTTTGGAACAAAAGAATTTTTTTCTGATTTCTGTGTTTTTTTGTGAAATTAAACTGATTTTTATGAAATTATTGTAAAAATTCTGTGAAAATTCTGCGTTACAAAAAAGACCTCAGTATTATTTATTCACAAGATGATAACTACAGATGCATCTTCTTGGGGAGAAAAACCGAAGCCTAATTGCCTAGGCATCTAGATGATTAGTCACTCATGCTATGATATCTGAATCAAATTGCTCGCAATTCAGAGATATTTTCTTATGTGTTGCCGAGTAGTTTGGAGTTTTTGCCTGCAATAGGAAAAAGGAAAAAGAACTGATGTATATCAGACACTGAAGAAGCAACTTTAAAATGGACTCCACAGATTTGTCAGATTGATCATGTCAGGAAGTAAGAACCACTCAAGAATCCTGGAATACAAAGAAACATTTTCACTTTTCATTCTGTAAGCAAAATTTTTAGTGCACAATTTCTCACTATCACTGCTGGTATGCTGTGTACATTCCAAAGTTGTGAAGTTTTGAGATGGTCCACATATCGAAGATCAGGTACAAGTATCATTGATACGTACAAAACAAAAGACATTTTAATATTTCAAGCAATATAACCAGAGAGATAGTACGAAGGTCAAAACTCAAAAGTTTAACAGGGACAACGAAAGCGACATCTATTATGGGTTGGACATTTTATAAGTAGTTCATTTATGTGATACATTTTTTGCCTGACCATGTTTCAAAGGTCTGGAAGCTCATGGTCAACTACATGGAAATATTTAGTATGCCATAAAAACTTCTCATTGCGGAGTTCAAAATACCACTGAGTTTCCAAGACATATCTAAATTTTATTAATCAGTCAATGATTT
>BCLG01000379.1:1591-38217 GCA_001602295.1 Zoysia matrella | reverse complement strand
GAGAGCCCCGCGCGCGTCCTCCGAAGCCTCCGCCGCCGCCTTGCCGCCGCACTCGCACCCGGCTGGCT
Source organism: Zoysia matrella (assembly GCA_001602295.1). Classification (NCBI taxonomy): domain Eukaryota; kingdom Viridiplantae; phylum Streptophyta; class Magnoliopsida; order Poales; family Poaceae; genus Zoysia; species Zoysia matrella. The sequence goes on along the minus strand of BCLG01000379.1, from coordinate 38,149 downwards.
CCGCGGCCGCCCCGGGCGCCGGGAGGGCGAGGAGGATGAGGAGCAGCGCCGCGAGCCGCAACCGCCACTGGAGTGCGGGAAACCGGGGTCGTGCGGCGGCGGCGTCCATGGCGTGGTGTGCGGGTGGCGAGGGAGGGAGGAAGGGAGGGAGGCGGCGCCGTGCGCGCGCTCGCTTTTTATGAAGGCTGCGAGCGTGGTGACACAGTGAGCTCATGCGCGTGGAGCGACGTCCTGCGCCGCAGCCGTTTGTCCGCGACTCATTTTTTTCAAGTCGTTTAAAGACCTCCGGCTTTATTTTTTAATTACTCTCTTCGTTCATATTGTCACAGGTTAATTCAGATTAATTAAATATAACTGCCGACTAAAATGCAGAAACAGAAATACCACATGAGTTATTATCAAAGACCTTGCTAGCTAGTTAGGTGTTGACACCATGTCGTCATTCTGTGATTCCAGCACTAGCAGCGGCTACACGCTTCCCTTTTGGAGGCCTTTCCAGTTTGACGTCGGCTGCTCAGTCCTGACTCCCTTTGCCATCCAAGAGGAGAAGTGCACAACAAAAGCATCGTGAGTGACAACATCCAGAAATTTTTCCATCCTTTTTCCCAGGCATATCCGGGCCTTTCTTTTACGCGCAGAATATCTCCTTTTTTGGATGCTGACAAATTAATTAATAAATGTTTTTATTTCACGTGCTCAAAGTTTTTACTGTATATAGGTAAGCCCTGCCCCACGAGAGAGAGTGGCCCTTTTGGCACGAGGATACACTATTGGAGGCGCAAGATTCCATCGACACAGTTGGACACGCACAGGGAGAGTATCTCGTCTCAAGCACATACTCCGATGTCGCCGTTCACTTTTAAATTTAACTTTTAAATTTAGCTTTGATCGTTCGTCTTATTTAAAAATTTTAAATAAATTTTATATAATTTGATTTATCCTTAGAGTTATTTGAATCACAACTTAAAATCTTACACATTCAAATAAATTTTTTGAATAAAACGATTGATTAAAATTAAATTTAAAAATCAACAGCGACATCAATTTTTTTTTAACGAAGAGAGTATGTTTCTGTCTGTTTGCAAACGTAGAACAGACGGTTGACATGGATGCGTTACCTCACTTGTCTGAATCTTCGTCAACTTAACTTTTCTATTTAAAATAATAAATTTAGTTTATTATTAACTAATTTTTTAATGTTAATAATTTAAATTAGAGGAGGCAACATTTAAAGTGATTCATGATAGGACCAACCGGGATTACTGGTTCTGGGTTGTTTTTTTTTTTAAGTTGTTTCTTGAACCATGGTCGTCATTAGCCATGTTAAAAAAAAATGCTTCTGAATCTTCAGTTCAGACATTCAGAAGCAACACGAACACCGTTGATCTGAAGCTCAGAGATTGTTTAGCACTGTAAATTGTTTTTGATGTTGAACCAGGAGTGCTGGACTTTGTGGTATGACTTTCCACGAACTTTCTTTGCAGCACAGTAGCGCAGGGCCAGGCAGCCCGTTTTTAAACACTCCCTATGGTTGCGCCACAAAGGATAGGCTAGCACAATAACAATGTTACTGACCCTACAAAAGGCATCAAATTGTGCTAGATTTCGGAACTTTACTGTTACTACTCTGTGTTTGTTCCCTGGATTACATCCGTCATATCCGTGTATATGATGAGTTGATGCTGGAATAGGCACCTTTGAAGCAAACTACTCACCTGAAGCATAAATCATTCAAGTCACTGTACAAGTAGTGACATGTGTTGCATCTCGTCAATATTAAAGGCCCAGCAATTTGTCATTTCACAAAAAAACTGAAATCAGAACAGTTTACAGTGAAACTCAAAACGTATGTCCACAAGGGGAAAAAAGTTGCTTTCCATGATGATTAAACCCTAGCCTCCTTGCCAGGGTGTTCAAAGCTAGAAAAAGCAACTGTACAACAAATGAGTTTACCAAGCAACTGCACATAATTAAATACTGATCTACTATCCAGCAGGAGGTATTAATATAGCTAACTAATACGGTTAGAGCAAGCTACTGTCTTTTTACACCATGTACCCTCTGCGATTTCAAATTCATAACACATCGCTTACAAGAGTAAGATACAATGCATTTCTCCCCTTTCAGTCGACTCACAGTGGAGGGAACCAACTGCCATTGTAAGTCTTATCCGATGGCCTTGGCAATGGAAGGTTAACATCTACTTGTGTTGGCAATGGAAGGTTAACATCTATTTGGGTATGGATCTTGTTATTGTCTAAAGCCGAAGCTGAACAATTTGGAGTAGTGCCTTTATTCAGGTCTAGTTGCTGAGGGAAGTACTCAGTGACAGCTGCAGTGTCGTCAAGAACAGGGATGTCACCTGTAAGGGTCTTGAATGCAAACTCAATGCACGGATCTGACCATGCATTATCAAAAGGCGATGGAACAACCAAACCAGACTGATCAGGAGCTGTTACAGGTGTTGTTGCCTGTGTCGATGGTATAGCATGTTCTGCTGCTGCAGGAGCAGCTGCACTTTGGAATTTAACATTTGTTGAGAAGCTTGCAACAGGTACTCCATCTAATTGCATAGGAACCGACGAATCCTGACTTTCAATACTCCAGAAGTCTGTCACAAGTGATCCACCATTCTGTTCAGCATCCCAAGAGAAATCAGGCTGCAGCAAAGGATTTTCAGCATAATTTGATTCCAAATGATTTTTGGTGTTTTGCAGGTTGACGTGTATCTGATTCAGGGAGTTTACTTGGATCATCTGTGAATGGCAGGTCGTATTATCCTGCATCCTCTGTAATTGAGTGACAGTCTCTGCCTGGCCTAACTGTAACTTATCAGCAGTACTCTGATTGGCCTGTATTTGGTTCATGGAGTCAGCATTGCTTAGCTGAGAATGATCGTTTGTGAATTCCCGAATAGAACGTATTGGAATGATAGTGTCTGCTAGACCTGACCGTCGATGATTCATATTGCCTGGTTGCCTCAGCTGATTCGCAGTATATTCCCGCATGGCCTGTTTTGGAAGGACAGTATCTTCTAGGCCAGACTGTAACTCATGGGCAGTGTTTTCCTGATTCATCTCTCTATGGTTCACAGTATCTAATAGGCATGATTGTAGTTGATTGATAGTATTTTTCACATTCGTATGTTTATGATCCATATTGTCTGCTTGGCTTGGCTGATCAGTAGCATATCCATGCACAGTTGGCATTGAAATATCAGTGTCTGCTAGGCTCGACTGTAACTGATGGCCATTAGTGTTTACTTGGCCTGGATGCAAGTGTTCGGCAGTTTTTTCCTGAGTAGCCTGCATTCCATTAATAGCACTATCTATGTTCGCCCATAACTGATTGAAAGCTCTTTCTTCATTACCGTGCATTTTATTCATGGTGCTTAATTGGCTCATCTCTGGCTGATCATTATTGCTCTCTTCTACATTCTCTAACTGGTTGATATGATTAATGTTAATCAGTTGATCTTTGGTCTCATTGCTAGCTTCACTTTGAGTAGTCAGTGCAGCTAAGTGGGGCAGCACTCTGAGAGGTGTCACTGTAGGAACTGATTCACTTTTGTGCTTCTTGGATTTCACCTCTATATTTTTGTCTTTTCTTTTTACAAATTTAGTTTTCCTTGGAGCACAATGTGCCATGAGTGCTTGAACAACAGTTTTTTGCAAATCTTCACACTTGTTTCCATACCTTTCCATTGCCTTTATGCTCTTTGACTCTGGCAACACAGTACTTTCAATGTTCTTTTCTCTGTGTGGAGTAAAAAGTTCCTCCTGTGGCAGCATGATACCTTCTGATGTAATTATTTCACACTGAATGCCCTTATCAGCTGTACCTGGCCTTGTTTGTTGTGATGATGAACAAGTCTGGTTCCAAAAAATGACGTATGATAGCAGTGTTAGAAAAGGCAAGAGAATGGCATTAACATAAAAGTATTTTCAAGATACCTCCTAAGTTTCAATTCAAATAAGATATATAAGATGAAACTGGTTACACATACAAAAGTTCACCTAAAGTGGGATGAAACTGGTTACACATACAAAAGTTCACCTAAAGTGGGATGAAACTGGTTACACATACAAAAGTTCACCTAAAGTGGCACAAAGAAATAACATGAAGAATCCAAGCAAAGGGGGATAGTTCCAGGATAACAGCAATTGGAAAGTGGATGGTCTATATAACCTACTCCATCCATCCACATATAAGTGACACTCTGGGATTCAAACACTGAAGTTATCTTCAAAGTTATTGCTACTTAGGACTTGGAGCACTCCGTCATGCCGCTTCGGCAGTAATGCGCATCGAGAGCTCAAAGCCACCTCGGCGCACTTCGAGTTCACCACAGCCGCGCCCATGAGCCCAGACACCGCCGCCACTGCACCATGGACTCCCAACACCGCCGTTGCGGGCTTCGAGTCCCGTCTTCGCCGTGCCCACGGACCTCGACGCCATCGCCGTGCATTTGAAGTCCATCTTCGCCACACCCATGAACCCCAATGTGGCCACAATAAGCTTTAGCCTGCCGTCGCCACACCCATCAACTAAACGCTGCTGCTGCGCACTTGAATCTCGCGGCAATCGCGCGCATCCGATCTGCATCGAACTCTCCTCACACATCGAGCTCCATCCCGTCACTGCACACATAGATTTGGAGAGAGAGAGAGAGAGAGAGTTGTGGTGGAGTAAAGGCAGGTAGAGACAAGAATCGTTTTTTGCCTTTTTCTGATTGACAGCAGTGGGTCCCACAGAAGGATGACACTTTTTGATGGACAAGATTCATCAAACAGAAGAGCGCTACTTATATGGGGACGGAGGAAGCAGATGACATCAGATGACTAGACCACACTCACCAATTTCAATTACACAACAGATATGTTCTGCTTGTGGTGTGCCGGTGGTCATCATCTTAATGCATTTGATTCATTTAATGTTCTGATGGGTGATATACTAGTTGGACAAGAAAAGTTGCAAGGAACTCACATGAGTTTGGTTTTCTGTTATACAAACATCATAGAGGATTCTCTTCTGTGGTCTCATAGCACATTGTCTGATGTCTCCTGTTTGAAGATACCGGTGCACATCCTTCAGAGAGCGAAACTCATATTCACTGAATGGATCAATATAGTACTGCAATGATCACAATGATTGGGGGTCAATAAAAGGGTTATAATACAAAGCAAACAGAATCATGCAAGGCAACAAACAATTGCTCGTGCATGCTTGCCCAAACACACACATACGCACATGCAGGCAAGGAGGGATCATAGTAGCATAATGGAAAAGAAAGAACAAAAGGAAAGGGATTATAACAGCATACCGGATCATTTTTTTGACTTGATCCGGGTTTCCTTGGCCTGTACTCTTTCCACCATCCATCAGGAAGCTCCTTAGTTACTGATTCATCGTTGCTTAAAATCTAGTGAAAGGTATATGGAAATTTCAATACATTTTACACTTTAAATCATTCAGATAGGGGCAAAGTTAGAAACTTGCATGCCTTCATTGAGTGGCTTCCTCGGAAAATGCCACTTTGTGTTTCAACAGGCCCGTCTTCTTTCAGCCACTTATCATGCTGCCCCTTTGTGATGGATTCAACCTTGGTTAAAGCCTAATAGTGAAACAAAAAAAGATCATAGTTTTCATAATACTTGTCACAATGCATAATGATATCAAATGAAATAGAAAAGGTTAGCAAAAAATTTGCATGCCTTGAAAGGAAGGTTTCCTCTGATAAGACCACCTTGTGTACCAAGAGGTTTATCTTCTTTCAGCCATCCATCAGCCAACTCAGCAATGACTGGTTCATCCTCTCTTCGAGTCTAAGAATATAATATAAAATGGTAATTTATCACACTACTTGTCAGGCTGCAATTTAGACAAAAAGGGCTAACAAGAAAAATGACATGCCTCAGTAGCAGAGTTTCCTCTAACATGCCCACTTTGTGTTGCAACATGCATGTCTTCTCTCTGCCATCCATCAGACAACCATTGTTGGCATGCCCATATTTTCTTAGAACATAAGAGTAGCAAACAATTGAAACAGTAACATTTTTGGCAAAATTTCGTACCTTGACAATAGGGCTTTGTCTGACAAGCCCACTCCGTGTTCTAGAAGGTGTTTCTTCTATCATCTGTCCATCAGCATCGGGAAGCCCCTTTCTAACTGGTCCATCCATGATCGGAGCCTAGTATGAATAAGAAGTGGCAAATTCTGGACAATTTGTATCACTGTTACTAAAAAAAAAAGAATAAATAAGCAGGGATCGGACACTAGAGTACCTTGACAGAAGGGCTTCCACTAATAATCCCACTTCGTGTCCTAGAATATGAGCCATCACTGGAATCCATAAAGCCATTTTGCCTTACAAGCCCACTCTGTGTCCTGGAACACGAACCATTGCTCGAACCCATGAAACTTTTTCGCCTTACAAGTCCACTTCGTGTTCTAGAGCATGAATCATTGCTGGAGCCTATAAATCCTTTTCGCCTTACAAGCCCACTCCGTGTTCTAGAGCATGAATCATCACTGGAACCCATAAAGCTTTTATGCCTTACAAGCCCACTTCGTGTTCTAGAACATGAACCATTGCTGAGATCCATATTATCATTTGTTCCTACAAGCCCACGTCGTGTCCTAGAGCATGAACTGTTGCCAGAATCCATAATTCAATTTACCCTGACAACCCCACTTCATGTTCTAGGAGCTCCCACAGGAACCCATGTTGCACTTCCCAGTTTCATCAGTTCACAGAAACCTGCTTAATTCCGAGGAAAACAAATATGTAAACATCCTAAGCAGACGGTGACCCCAAATTCATCTTTAAAACATGCTGCTGAAACAAAAAAAAAAAAGTTGAATCTTGGATGTACACAAAATATATCGTTCACTAAATGAAATGGAATTCATGATGCTGTACTAATGATAATGCCTCAGAACCTCAAGCTAAGTAAATTAATCAAGTAGAAAACGAGTTATTAGCACCACTGTTGCTAATAATTCGTAAACCCGTGCAACAAATTTGAACTTTACAGCAAGCGCTGAGTAAATGGTCATTTTGAACCAGACTCTACCCATACTTGGTAGCCACGTAGCCAATCAGCCCCGAAGCCCCAAAGCCGGCGCCTCAATTCACACGAATCGCGAGACGAAATCCCACCTTTCCCCTCGAGGAACTCCACAGAACCACGCTACGTCGTCGCCTAAAATATCCCAACTTTCGCCCCTCAAATCCATCCCACCGAATCCACCCGGGCCAGGCTAATCCCGCCCAACAGGGAATCAATCCCACATCGAACCGGACAAGCCCACCCGCAGTCAGTCCCGCGCTGAATCATGCCGCCGGCAGCAGGAAGGGAGCGATAGGGGTGAGGGAAGAGGGTGAGGACTCACCGTCCTGCCGACGGCGGGTAGGAAGGTCCCCGGCGCGCGACGGTGGGGCGCTCCGGTGGCTAGGGTAGGCGGGGTCAAGGCAGCGGGGCGACTTTTCGGCGGAGCTGACGAGTAATGACTGACTGACGAGAGCTTCCATCACCTCTCGGCAGACTACGCGTCAGCACCGGCCCGACACGGCATAACCGTGCTTTGGTCCGTGTTACAACACGGGCCAACGGCCCATCGTGGCTACCAGGCCGGGTATCTCCGCTGTTTCCATCTATTGGGCTGGGCTCAGAGCCAACTAACATGACGACGCTTTTACCGCCATTGGGCCGAGACACAACCTGGAGTGCAGGTAGGATAGGAGGGCCGAGCGCTTTCCTTCGGGGGGCGTGGGCCAGTCCACGACGATACCACGTTACAGCTCACACGTGCTCTGGTGGATCTGCTCAGCACCCTACGAATATTTTTCTGGGTTTAACAAAAAAAGAAAGGACAGCAAAATTATGGGCTTGCAACTGCGAAGTGTATAGGGGTGGAACCGTGGAAACATAAATACCCCTCAATCTAACCAACATAAATACTCCTCAATTTAACCATTGAGAGAGAGAGAGAGAGAGGGGGGGGGGGATGTTATTTTTTATTTTTTATTAAGTATAAATGATGCAACGAAATTCATCGCATGCAAAACAACTATTAGAACGGGGTAACTTTTAATATTTAATTTATCAAGATATTATTAGTTAAAAATTTAGAAATATTAACTTTGATAAGCCCAGAAATGCTAAGCCCAGAAATACTAAGTAGTACGTACTAGTAGCTCCAGTTTTAAAATATTAAAATCGTTAACTTTTACATTAATTTTGATCTTTCGTTTTATTAAAAAAATTCAAATATGTAAAATTTTATTATTATTTAATTTATTATTGAGTATAAATGATGTGGAGTATATAACTTTGTCGACAGAGGTACGTAGTAGCTAGGATAAAATTCATGGTTGACTTATTTCTCGTGAAGACGTACAGCAGCTAGCCACTTTATTTACATGCATAAATGCTCGATCTGTACGCACACACGCTCCATCCAGTGCAACGGCTCGTAGTCTAGCTACGTGCTTCTTGTAGCTAGCACTGCCTGATGCACTTGCAGCTCCGCCTGAACCCGTCGCAGTTTCCGCCGGCCCAGCCTTCCTGCAGGCACGCCTGGGCGCAGTTGTGGTTGGAGAAGCAGAGGCCCCGGAACCCAGCGCTCCGCCGCCGGCACACGCGCGCCTCCGCTCCCGGCGCCGTCGACTCATCTGCAAGTACGTACGCACACGGAGGTATAGGCCGGCATCACGAACGACAGGGAGCTGGTATAACCATACTTGCATGGTCAATGTTCTAGAAATCGAAGGACGGATCGATAATGGCGTACGCACGTGCGACGACGAGGAGGAGGAGGAGCAGGAGCACGGCCGCCTTCCTCGTCCACATGGCTGCTAGCTAGCTGCGAGCTATCTCCAAGCAGCGCTTGTACGTTACGCGTCACAGCTGACTCGGATCTGGCAGACGGTTTGATGCTCGAATCGGTGGGTCGCCCGTGCACGTATATATAGCCGGCTGCCGGCTGGTGCAGGCGGCCGAGGTCGATCGCCGGCGAGCGCGCACGTGGAAGGCCACGCGGCGCGGCTCCCCCGTCTACGTGGAGCTGGAGCATGCATGCATGCAGGCAGGCACTAGTATAGCTTGTGCTCGGAGTGTGCGTGGCAGCTGGTCGGGGCTTAGATGCATGCGCGCCAGGTCATCAGGTGAAGGAGTAAATGTTATTTGAGGTGAGAAGATATAATGTGGTTTTAGTTGAGTGAATAACAAGGTGGGATCGTAAACGGAGTTTACTGTTTGAAAAAAAAAATGAAAGATTTACCGACGGCTCTGAAAGTAGCTGAGCATATGAGGTGGTGGGTGTGAATAAATCCGCTTTATCAGATGAAGCGGCATGCGGCAGAGCGTCAGTCACGCATGTTAACTTCCACAGGCACAGTATATACATCAACTCGTCGGCGGTTGTCAGCAGTGCCGGAACTTTATTTTCTATAAGACTAAGGTCATTATCTACGAGCCAACAATATGTAAAATAGTTTCTAAAATATATCAAAATCATTGTGAATACTAGTAGTTTATTTGCATGAAATTTGATGAATAAAATGATTAACAAACCTTCCATAATTATTATATCAAATAATTTTAAACTAATAAGAGTTTTGGAAACTGAGACATGCAATAGCTTTAGAACTTATAAAATTTGACGGCCTAGATTGATTTCTAATTTTACCTTCCAAAAGGTAAAAGAATACTATTTAATCAACCCGAGCAGTACTCATATATAAAACCAAAGTTAAAAATCAATATTTAAAGCAATTTGTTACCATTTATTCACACGATTAATAAGGATTAGCAGGAAAAATAAAGAAGGCGAAATTTGATTACCACACTTCACATCCTAATTAGGTTTTCAAATGAATCAGCTAGCAGCAGTACAAAAGCATGAAGAGATATGATATAGAAAGATCTGTTAATTAGCTTGCTAGAATAAAAATTTAGAAACAGTATTTATATATTTGCTGCTACGACTAGGGCCACGGCTCTAGTGGCTCTTAACTGAGTTCCGCGCCACTGTTTGTCAGCACTGCCGCCCGCGCCGCCACCTTCCTCGACTACTACATGCATGGCTCGCCTTCCATCTCCATCCACGAGAGCGCGGATGAGGGCCACGTGGAACGCCACGTGGCGAGTCTTGGCGTCACCATCAATCCATTGATGAGACGTCAAAAGGTGCATGCAATGATCTGAGACTGACCGCACGGCGTGCATGGAGAAATGCTCTACGTCCAAAACAAATTCTACAAACTGTTTACAAACTATTTTTATAAACAGTAAACTTAAGCAATTTTTTGTGTGAGTAATACATAAATTGTTTATAAGATTTTATTTGTAGATGTAGCATTACTCGTCTGCATAGGTGTCCGATCGGTAGTGGCGGATCTGTAATTTCAATTACACGGAGCAATTAACATATATTTAGATTAATGTGAATATTTTTTATATTTTTGAGCTACTGTTACTCATATTTATTAAGTCACATATGTATATATTAATATATAAAAATATATATATAATCCATTGTTTTGCAAAAAATTTGAGGGGACAGTTGTCCCCCGTGCCACCGTCTGTATCCGCCCCTGCTGGTCGGTTGAACGGCGCGGCGCACTCGGTGTGACCATGCCTGTCTGCCTTCCACTGTCGGGTCGAGTGCAGATGGTGTGCATCCAGTTCCGACCAGCTACTATCTAGCGTAATTGACGGGGACGGGCTGGAATATTGGCTAAACTAGTCCGTAGTGAAGCTAGCTAAGTAAAAAATCATTAAAATCAGCTTATATACATTACAAAAATGCTCAACCCAATTTTAATTTACTACTCTCTCTGTCTTAGAATAAATATTATTTTTCACTTTTAAAATTAATGTTTAACTATTTATTTTATTTAAATTTTTGTAAAATATATAAAACAAATAAATCATGTTTTAAAACGATATCTAATAAAAATATTTTATTAAAAATATATTTTCACAAAAATTTAATAATGTAAATGGTTAAAAAATTGATGTCTAAAGATCTAAATTCTTTTGAAACGAAAGGAGTAGGAAATTTAGATCTTTCATAAGGTTAGCTGATAAATAAAGGTCCGTTGTACTATTCCTTCCGTTATATTACTACGTACTCCCTTACGTATTTTCTCTATTTTTTAATTGATGTCGTTGTTGACTTTTAAATTTAACTTTGACTATTCGGCTTATTCAAAAAATTTGCTCGTGTAAAATTTTAAATTGTAATTTAAATAACTCTAATGATAAATCAAATTATATAAAATTTATCAATTTTTTTAATAGAACAAATGATCAAAGTTGAATTTAAAAATCAACGACGACATCAATCAAGAACGAATTTGCTTCCATGGTCCTTTACTAGCTAGGTCAGCTGATAAAAAAAAATAATACTCATTCCTTCCGTTATATTTCTTCCACGGCGTCTTAACTAAATTATGATTTCTTCCACCTCGGGAATCTAGAGGCAAGTTTTCATACGTGTGCACACAAACTGGGTAGTACAAACAAATTGATTATTCGGACATTTCAAGCTGCTGATCGAACGTACAGGCGAGCGTGCGTGCGCGTGAACTTCTGTCTTCTTCGTTATTACTACTGGTACACACTCTACTTCTGTACAGTCGCATGGTTAAGCAAGCTCGCCGGTACGTAGGCGACCGGCCGTAGCTAACTGCGTGCAAGGTTAAGCAAGCTCGCCGCCGGCCGGCCGGCCATGCACGCACGCAGTGATCGACGGTGACTCGGTGAGCTCGCTCGCCGGGCGCCCGGCCGGTGGCCCGGGCGGCTACGGAGTACCTAGCACGCCTTCTGGCAGGTGCAGAAGCGCCTGCGGCAGTACCCGGCCGTCCACCCGCCTTCCTGCTTGGTGCACTGGTGGCTGCAGACGCGGTCGGACAGGCAAGGGAACGAGTGGTGGCTGCTCTTCCCCGTGCAGACCCGCGCCTCCGCCACGCTGATCACGCCGCCGCCGCCGCCATTGCCGGGGTCTGCATGCATGCACAGAAGCACCAAAGCTCGTCAGTCCGCTGGCCGGAGACCGGCTCTTACATTGCCGGTGGGAGGAGGTGGTCAAGTGGAGAGATCAAGATCGATGGTCGGCGCGGGATGTTGTTACGTGAGACCGCGAGCAGCAGCAGCAGGAGCGCGCACGCCGTCGTCGACCGGGGCGTGATCAGCGCCATCTTCGCGCGCGAGCCAGGTGTGCTGAACTAACACAGGCTAGTACGTAACGATTAAAAAGATGGTTAACAGACGTGTTCGAGTAAACTGTGTCGCGAGCGATTGGATGTGTTGTTAGGAGGAGAGGCGTTGCTAGTGCTACTTATAGGGACGTGATGGAGGGGGCGTGGTGACCACGTGTCTGCTCGTCCCTGCCACCTGCCACTGCCGCGTCGGAAGGGAGGATGCTGCTGGCCGTCTGCATCATCCGAGAGGCGACAGTCGCATGCATGCATGCACGCACGCACTCTGCCATCGGGAACGGGCGGGCTGACCTGGCGCGCATGCAATTGTCCTAGCCGGCACGTGGGTACTAGGTATACGTGGCCGGAACCATGCATGCACGAAGACGGTCTGGTCTGGACCTGGTCGAGCGAGCACGCGTACGTGCACCGCATAGTGCTGTGCTGGTCATGACCGGAGAGAGGATATGGTTGAGTCAAAAAAAAAAAAATCGTTGCATTGCGTACATGATATGTTGGAGCGCGCGTTGAGCTTGGACACTCTGGTCAAGGGAGCCCGCGTGCGTGCAGTGCGTGCACCGCATAGTGCTGGTCACCGGGGAGAGGATATGGAGTCAAAAAGAAATAACAGTCGTTGCACCGTGTGCAGCGTGCATCGATATGTTTGTGCATTGCGCTTGGACACACTATCACCACGGTTTTTTAATGTAAAATGTTTCGACGATGAATTTGGATCATATTTATACAACAGTGGTTTCCATTTAATTAATGAATGGTCTTTTTTGGAATTATTGCATTGTTTGCTAAAGTTTTAATAATTTGTCGTCGGCCGGTGCCTATACGTTGCCGATTATAGCTGGAAGTAGAGACTAGTTTAGTTTTCATAGTGAATTTTTATACGTATGTGGAGCTAAATACTAGTGCAAATCTATCTTCAGGCAAATGTACTTCGAAGATATACTCTCGCGGTCCCAAATTAATTGTTACTTTGACATGTAATATTGAGAACTACCATTCTATTTTCAATAAGAGAGATTTTATAGTATATATAGAATACACAAGTGAGCTCTAAAACACTCACAACCAGCAAGCAAACTTGAACTTCACTGCTGTCAAGCAAAAACCAACTTTACTACTATTTGCTTGCAGCTGAAGTAATCTATGTTTCTAGGAGCTACTACTACCTCTTTCTCACTTCTACACTATTCTAAACACTTTTACAAGGATTATCTCACAATTCTTCCTCTAATCTTTGTAGTTGGAATTTGGTCATACATAGAAATTGTTGAGCGATGAAACGCCTCCAACGGCGACGAACTTGCCCCTATTTTCTGCTTAAACTCAATCTGACCACAATCTAACATCATTGTGTACCCGCAATCATACCCAACGGCCTCCGACGACACGTTCATGTCTACACATTCCCCTTGAAGACTCAGCCTCCTCTTCACACGGACCATTTATCTGACCGTGAGAGCCACGCCACGTCTTAGACTCGCCACAACTACCGCTGCACTTGCCTTGCACAATACCAATAGATAATATGACACACATAGTCGCTGCCTCCTCGATTGCCTCTCCACACGAGCCATTGCACCTGTGATATTTTAGCAACGTTTTGAGCTTGGCGCGCACCAATGATAGCCCTTCCTCACGGCAACTCAATTGCACGTAAGCACGACTCTAATCTTCAACCTCGGCGGGAGCACGTGTAGAATCTTATTCACCACGTGACCATCCTCCATTTTTTCACCAAGCTCCTGGAGGTTGCCGACGAGCCCGCAGATGCGCACGACGAACTCATCGATGGACTCACCGTCGCGAAATGCAATCGTCTCGAACCTTCAACAGTGATTGAGCATCCGCCTCCTTCACGCGCGCATCGCCCATCCTTATCGTCTTCACCGCAGCTCGCAATGTTCCTTCGGCACACATCGTTTCACCTCCTCCGGTGACACACGCCGTCGAGCACACCGATCCATAGCTCCACTGTCGCAGCACCTCGCACCTCTAATGGCTTCATGCACGGATCGACATACGGCCCAGCGACCGCCAACGCGCCGCCGTCTTATGCTGGCCGCAACCAGCACAACATCGGCAAAGGACAAACCTAGCTCTTCATCTGTCTATTCCCTTACAACCTAGCTCTAAAACCAAATGTTTGAGAACTACCATTCTATTTTCAATAAAAAGTGTTACATGAGTATATATAGAGTACACAAGTGGGCTTTAGGGCTCTAGAACAGCCTACAACCAGCAAACAAACTTGAACTTCACTACTGCCAAGCAAAAACCAACTTTACTACTATTTATTTGCAGCTGAAGTAATCTATGTTCCTAAAAGCTACTACTACCTCCTTCTCACTTCTACACTATTCTAAACACTTCTACAAAGATTATCTCACATATAAGTCATCGTTCTTGTAACATGGAACCGTGTCTTGACATCGAATGAATCTATTAAATTTTTTAGTTATCACTAAAGCACTTGTAAAACGCTGTAAGATCTAAGGCCAATTATAATTCTCACCATTTATTAATAAAGATAATTGTCATATTGATCCCTTTAGGGTTTTCTGAGATGGCCCTTCCATGACATGCCACTCGACTGACCGCTGTTAACAACTGGAGCAGATCAATCACAGTTTTATTACGGGTCGCCACGGAGAAACGAACCAAGCTAGCTAGGTGGTTCTTTCAGTGCCTGAAGTGCCTGACGCCGGTGAAGAGGAGCGACACCCCATACTTGTTGCAGCAGTCCACGGCGTCGCTGTCCCTGATGCTGCCGCCGGGCTGCGCAATCACCGCGATCCCGCTCTGGCACGCCTCCTCCACCGCGTCATTCCAAGCTGCATTACAAACGACGGTGCATGGATCAGTTCAGCCATCGAAATTGCTTTGGACGACGCTACGTAAGTTATCCAAGGAACTGCAGCAGCAAGAGCAGGATGATCGATCGATGATGTTCTCTTACCGAACGGGAAGAATGCATCGCTCGCCAAAGCAGCGCCCTTCGCCTCCTCGCCCGCCTTTTGGAATGCGATTCGCAAGCTCTCCCGCCTGTTCGGTTGGCCACTGCCCATACCAAGCATGCAGTTGTTCTGCACTCCAACAGAGCATCAGCCCATGTCAACCCAACGAATCAACAAACCGTTCCAAGGATTAGCTAGCTGAGGAACAGATGCACTGACCTTGGCAATAACGATGGCGTTGCTCTTGACATGCTTGACGCAGAGCCAGGCGAATCTGGCATCCGAAAGCTCGCTGTCCTCCGGGACCCTGTCGGACATTTTCGTGAAGGTGATGTCTGCGGGGGTCAGATCGTCGGACTCCTGAGCCAGCCAGCCACCATTCACCTGCCTGAGCGACAGCGTCCCTTTCCCGCTCCTCTTCGCCTCGAGTATCCTCAGCGTCTTCGACTTCCCTTTAAGGACCTCGAGTCCCTTCTCTGTGTATCCAGGAGCGACAACAATCTCGTAGAACATCCGTGTTTGTCCATCTGTGGGGCTCCTGAATTCACGGATTTCCTTTGCGAGGTCCTGAACATGTTATAGCAATGTGTGAGCAGCGATGGCCGGAAACAGAGGTCGAGGACAGGCCAACAGCTTAGGATTAGTGATGAAGACTCGTGATATACCTCATTGATTGTTGTATTGAAAGCAACTATGCCACCAAACGCACTGACAGGGTCTGCCTTAACAGCCAACCTGTATGCTTCAAGGATATCCTCTCGCGATGCGACCCCGCAGGGATTCGTGTGTTTAACCACAACACAAGTAGGACTGTCAAACTCTGATACACAGTTCCATGCGGCATCAGCATCTAAGTAATTGTTATAAGACATTTCCTGTAAAGAAAGATAATATACATTAACTAACAACAATGTATTGCTGCCATGAGTAGAGGAAAAATATATGTGGAAGTAGGTCACATGGACTAAATAAACCATACTAAGTTGGAGAAAAAGCATGTAAGGAGTAATGTGGGACTAAGCAAAATGACCTTTAGTTCAAATAAGTTGTAAAACCATTCTAGTGAAGAAAAAACAATATAAAACATGTTAACTCACCTTTCCATGGTGCTGAATTGCTGTTGCAATACCACCGACATTTACTAGAGAAATACTCTTGTCACCATAAAAGGCAGCATTTTGATGAGGATTTTCACCATAACGAAGTGTAGACTTTAAGGAGAGGGGCACAGTAAAGCTTGGTGGAAATGAATCTCCTGAATGGGATCATGATACTGTTGTATTTGACAAATAGTTGACTCAGAGTAAACATCTCAGTTATCAAACATAGGATCATTACCTTTGTTTGACTGCTTCCACAACCACTCTGAAACAGCAGAATCATACGAAGCAACATGCTCGAAGGCTTTCCATGACAGCATCCCACGGAAGTTCTGGTCATCTTGCTTGCCTTCTAGATATGCCAAGAGAGCAGGATAATCATTATGATCAACAACAACAAGAACATCCTTATGATTCTGCGAGACACAATAAAGACAGCATCGATCAGAAAAAGAGTAGACACTGGACACATAACAACTCGACAAGCATGACATATTTACAGACATAAATACGAAGCCAACTTTGCCTGAAGATAGATGCTCCATCAATCCATGCATAAATATACTTTATACGCGATCAATATCAATACCTTGGCTGCAGCTCGTATCAATGTAGGCCCACCAATATCGATATTCTCGATGCCATCTTCAAAAGATATGGCACCTGAGGTGACCTTATTGTAGAATGGATACAAGTTCACCACAACCAAATCAAATGTCCCTGTGCCCAAAGAAAAGTTACTAGTCAACTGACAATAATATTTCCATTTGATGACCTTGAAATTCCTCACGACTTTTAAGCGAATATTACATAGGTCGGCGAAAAAAAAACACACCGATGCCATGCTCATTCAATGCTTTGAGATGATGCTCCTGGTCTCTTCGTGCAAGAATGCCACCATGTATACTGGGGTGCAATGTTTTTACCCTTCCATCAAGCTGAAATGACCACGAAAAGGTTAATACTGTAAAATGGAATGTTGTCATCCATTGAACGACATGGACTTAACGAGCTCATCAGATAGAATGTTAAAACACTGCCAACTGCAATTTAAATGACCACTAAGCATTCTAATTCCCTGAAACATTTTTAAAAGTAGCAGGACTACATAAGTTTGAATTATGTCATGTTTGGGTACCATTATAATTAATGAAATGTGCTGCATTCTCAACAAAATTCACCGGGACAACGATAACAACGTTTTCAAAGAACAAACATTTCAAGCAATGCTGAAACATGAATTAGGCTTTACCATCTCAGGGAAATGTGTAATTTCTTCAACTTTTGTAACGTTAACTCCAGCTGCTTCCAAACTGGATGCTGTGCCACCAGTGGAAATAATAGAAAAGCTGCAAGGAAAAAAAAAATGCCACTTAAGTAGAATAAAAATATCAACAAGAATTACCATTCATATTAGTCCTGTATAATATCATGGTTTTTGTAATATTTTCTTATACCTAGATCTGATTAAACGGTTCGACAATGGTGGAAAACTGGTGAAGCCTACTAGCAAGAGAAATATAATTTTGAGGAAGAGCAAGGTAAATTAGCATTGTCTGAGGTAGGAAGCGATGCATAAAACACAGGAAAGGCTCCTGTCATTTTGCTTGCCAAGTGTGGTACTCCATACCGGAGTGAGCTGGACTGCATGTGGTTTGCGCCTTTGCCGGTGAGATCAAAGGAGGGGACAAACAATTTACGAAAAGGCTCAAGTTCCTCATCATTTTGGTCACCTGGGAATTTTTGAAACATCAAAATGATTGTTCATTTATGCAGTAGCAAAGCCAGCATAAAAACCATCGGTATCAGCTTCATTATATCACTAGATGATTGTACAATTCAACCTAATTTTACTAGAGAAAATTGGATTTTCATTAGGGTCAGCTGACCCAAAAAATGGGCCTAGTTCCACCACTGCTTTTACGGTGCCTCACCGTGTGTAAACACAGGGGCGGAGCTAGAGAAAATTCAAGGGGGGTGCACTCAACCTGTGGGCTGCATAGAAATTTTTCTCAGGGGTGCGAATATGGTGAAAATTTGATAAAAATCACTTATTTTTCACTTTTTTGTGGGTGTGTCTACACCCAGTACGATGAGCTTGGCTCCGCCCCTCTGTAAACACAATGCTGCGGCCAGTGGAAGATGAGGGATCATTGAGGTGTGCCAGTGGAGGTCCACACCTCCAAGCATCCTGCTCACTCTAAGAGTGCTCTCTCTATATTCATCTCAAATTATTTCTATTTTTAAGTTTCTTCCGAATATAACAGAGTACATCCTGCTCACTCTAGGAGTGCTCTCTCTATCTTCATCCCAAATTATTTCTATTTTTAAGCTTCTCCCAAATATAATGTGCCTTGTGGTGTTATAAGTCCTATTCTATTTCTTCTTTAATGAAATGGCACACATATCTTCTGTTCATTCAAGAAAATAATAGAGCACAGGAAGACTCGACCGTGGATACAACCTAACATGAACTTCAAACCATACAGTGGATTGTCCAATACACAATTCAAGGGTTACTTACCCCAGGCGCTGAAGGCCATTTCCAAGTTCAGCCAGGCCTGTTTTATCTGACAATGATATAAGTGCTTGCTTCACACCTGTTGCAGTAGGTTTATAATTAGTTCATGTGGTTTAGTAGATAACTGAAATAGAATATGCAAAAAAAATCATGGCATGTAAGTACGCAATGGAACCAATTAGCAACAAAATATCATCATGAAGGCAATGGGAGTGACTGATAACTATACTGCAGGTAATCCCTAATGAGCAATGGCACAGTATCCAACATCGAGTCTCAGGAGCACAAAACTTATGTCAGGAATATGTATTCAGTCTTCTGAACCACTATTATAGTCTAATGATTTGTGATAGACTTAAACACATAGCTTCATTCATCTCAAATAAATCAAAAGTATAATTGCTGATAACTCCTGCTTAGTGAAGGACGCTCACATGTTGAAGCATTGCTAAGCGTCACCAATTGAGTTTTAAAAAGGACTCAAGGTTTTGCAAGGGTTTAAGTCTCGAGAAAAAGAGATGTTCCCAATCAAACAAAGTCAATTTCCATTGCCTATGCCTCTTCTCAGGGAAATAAACTGATCATACATTGCATTTCAGGATATGGTAATGATCCCTGTATCATGAAATCGAATTTTCTAGGAAGCTGGACTAGGAAAACCAATTTTCAGTCCTTCTCTGATCTCCACATTTTCGATAAGAAAAAAAAAAGAATCAACTATTCGCAATTCAGCCCGTAAAAAAGTAAAAATCCCGAGGCAGTGCAGAAGCACCCACCGGTGAGCTTCGTCTCCGGCGCCGTCGACGCGCCTGCCTCCACCGACGCCATGGCACGTCCCGCAGAGCGCTCTACAGAAGCTGGCGATGAAAAGGAAAAGCGGCGGCTCTGCATGAAAGAAAACGAATCCGCCGAGCACTGAGTTAACTAGTAATCAACAACGATAAGAAAGGAGGAATAAAGCTAGGCATGTATTATTAGATTACAGCTCGGCGCGGAGCGCGGAGGAGGACCTCGCGACGGCGAGGGGACGCGCGTGCGCCGACGGCGAGCTTGGCGGCGGCGGCGGGAGCGGAGACGAGATAAAGTGGCATTCTCGTTATTATGGGGACCGCCGGGGGGTATTGTTTCGCCTGAGTGCGGAGGAAATCGGCGGCGGAAGGAGATTGAATATTAGATGGCTTTGAATGATATATTCAAAATTTTATAAAATGATAAAATTAATTCATAAAAATGCAGTTTTTTAATTTCGGTCCTAGATTCGATTTCACAGACGGAGCTTTCCTGGGCCCAACTGAGAAAAGCAATGGGCCGATTTGCATTTTCTACAGGTCCAAAGTCACTCTTTTAGATGGCCTGTTATATGAGGTCCAAGTCTAACCTTTTAAAGTCTAGTTGTTCAATACGGAGTAAATGACAATCATATATTTTATAGGAGTGCATGTTATTTTTTTAAACAAAATGTAATTTTTTGGATGAACGAGTTCTGACAATCACAGTTGAGAAAAGAAGATTGTGACTGATGAATTATACCAACAAATTGCGTCTCATTGTTCTTTTCCTCACTTTATTTCTGTTTACGAGGGAAGCGCTTATCATAAAATCTAATTATTCCTACAACGAAGATTTCATCAATTCTCAGTTTTGGATTGTCATAGCTCAAATATGTTATTAGAAAATTAGTTTCTCGTGGAAAAAAATCAAAATTTTTGTGTGATTCTCACTTACTTTGACCGTTGAACCGTTTATAAGTGATACTTATGACCTCTCACATCTCTCTTCTCCAATCATATCTCATGCATTGAGCCAGATGATTCATTGAGCCAGATGATTCAGAAGACATTATTATTTATTCCGAGGAAACAGAGCAACATTCGATTGCCGAATACCACGTCCCATTTGTTTTTCAAAGCAAATGTGTTTTTTAAGAAATATCAAATATATAGTATTGACTACGTAGTAGTTCTACACATAAATAAGCGAAGCGATCCAAACAAAAATCTTTTCCCCTTTTTTGCTTTGAACAGAATCTCTGATCTCGGATTATAGCCTTCACTTGCCTTACCAAATATTGGTGTGCCCTGAAAATTTGGTCAATATTTGATTCGTACCAAAGTTTGGATGACCAATGAAAATTTGGAAACTTAGCCCAAATAACACTGCCGACGCGGGTGTCAAATTTGGCAAGCGAAAGCTCGCCGCGCCCTTGCTCCCGTGCCAAAGCTTGTTGGAGCAACGTGTCCATTGTACAATGGCTGCACGACTTACGAGATTTATTGATTAGTTATAGTAAAACCATTTTATCTCTCAAACAATGCATCTAATTAGCAATCTGCTTTCATCATTAAAATTTTTGCAATTTAATTTTTAAAATGAAATCTCATATGACAATATTTTACACTGAAATAATTTTATGTTATATGGGTCTTGTACATCATACTAAATATATTTGGTAAGCATTAGTATACTTGCAATCTAAACACCATTTTTTTCCAATGAATTTGTAGTATAAAAAATTTAATAAAGTCATGAATTAAGCAATATTATTTTACTAATATTTTAGTATTGTACACGCGTTGGTAACTTCAAATTTTGGAAATAGTGACGAGGGAAACGAGCAAACATACCCGATATCTTTCCTTCCCCACTCGTTCGGGTTCCAACGTTCGATGATCCTGCGCATAGAGACCCACCTGGCAGACCCTGACGCGCCGACCCCACTCCAGCCGGGCCCACGCTTCTCCGGGCGCGCCGAGTGCAGGCGCAGCGCCGCCGCCTTACCGCCCCCATAAGACGCGCGCAGGTCTCCCCACCGTCTCCATTCTCCAACCGCCGCCGCCGCCGCCGCCGCCGCTTCCTCCGCAGGTCTCCTTCCACCCGCCCGGCAGTTACTAGTTCCTACCCTTCGTCGCGTGCCGCGGGCTTCGAGGTACGTGCAGCCCATTCCGCACCGCCTGAACTGTTCTCTCTTTCATGTTTCTCTCTCGGTTCGTCCCCGGTTCCTTGGCCGCTCTCGTCTTTGGGCGGAGATTCTTGTTGATACTAGTGGTACGATAGAGCGATAGAGCAGGATGATTCGTTTGCTTGTGCACGCGATCGCTGCTAGTTTGCGTTTCAGGCGCACGCGGTCGCTGCTTGTTTGCGTACGTTTCAGATTGCTGGAGGCAGCGGTTCGTACTTTTGTTTTTCTAACTGAACTGACGCGTGCGTGGTTCGTGGTCAGTCAATCCGCTGTCAATGGCTGTTGCTGACCTCTATCGTTCCTGTGCGCTGCGAGTCGGCGGAGAATCTGTTCTTGATACGACTCGATAAAATGTTCCTGTTCGTCGTGCTTGTATTTTGATTTGCTGAGCGCCGATGCGGACGGGACGGGAAGACGATAGAGGTTGGAAAGATGAGTGAGCAAAACGAGAAAGTTTTTTTTTTTTTATTTCTATTATACTTTTGTCCAATTTTTTTTTGTGAATTTACTAGTTGCTTGGGTTGCTGAATACTTGTGGAGCGTTTAAGTACTATCTCGCTGGAACGTCAAAATGATCTAGGTGTGTGTGCTATGTAATTACTGTCGTCTATGGAATTAATGAATTGCTAATGACCTGTTCTGCAAATGGCTCACGGAGGATATGATCCATCCAGATCATGCAGAACTTTGGAGTTCCATCATTTAGTTGCATAAGAGAATTTTCAAAAAGGTTAGGGCTACGTGTGCCCCGTGGAATTCCTCAATGTCCATTCGTGGGAGGTTATGCAATTTTGGCTTGTCATGAAATTTTTGGGAGAAATGGACTGACCTTTCTATACGACAGAAGTCACATGCTGGAAGTGTAGTCGAAGTTTAGCCGTCACTTGAGCCTTTTACCTATGATGGCACATCTGCACAGTATTTTTGTGTGATAAGATTTGGAATTTGGTATATATAGAATTCTAGTTAGAAACCCAACTATGTGGTTATGTGATATCAGATTAGGATTTTCTATACAGCTATGACATTCGTGCGATTAAGTTCTCATAATTCACCAACTACGTCAATTTGGTTGGAGTCTTTGTATAGTTTTTGGCACTCAGCAAACTTATTTAGGTTGTTACTTTGGGAACTAAACACCAATAAAATGGTCATTATGGTTTGAATTATACTTATTTTATTAGTGCGCAAGGTCTGATCCTAAATTCGTAGCTTTATATGTTATCTTGAAAACAGAGCATGAGAATAAATTAAGGATTAATTTGGTGGATGCCATTATAATTTTTCAAAATTTGAACAGTTCCCTATTATACTGTGAGTACGAAGGAAACACTGGTCACGAGGAGCACTAAGGTTGTCAGAATTCTTCTTTTTATACCTCTGCATTTAACGGTTTGGTGTGTATTAATTTATTTGAAATGTGGCGATTTGAGATATTGTAATTTGTCCTTTGACAAAGATTTTTTTGTCTATTTCTTTTCTCGATGTTGCCAAGCAAACGGGGTTTACCTGCATTCAGGATAGTTTTTATTAACTGCTTGTAATGCATACAGTACTTAAGCCTTCGTGTTCAAATTATCGAAGTGAGCATGTAATTTTCTGGAAATGACAGGTCCTACAGTAGCTGCAGACTGAAGTGCGTCTTCGACATGGAGCAACCATCACCGGCCAACGTGAACGGAGGCGTGACAGATAGCGATACCTCTGCAGCATCTTCTCCAATGCCTTACGAGCATGTACCATTGGCATATGTACCCCCATCAGCCGGTGCTGCCATTCCTCCTTCCTCACAGAGTGCTTCGGTGGAGCGCCAGAATGCATTCCATCGGACACTGCAACTGGATCAGCAGAAGCAGCAGCAATACCTACAGGAACAGCTTCAAGCGTTATGGGCTGACAAGATGGCCGAGAGCGAGAAGGAAACAGAATTCAAGCTCAACGCCATCCCGCTCACGAGGATCAAGAAGATCATGAAGGCCGACAGGGACGTGAAGATGGTCGCTGGCGAAGCTCCAGTGGTCTTCGCCAAGGCCTGCGAGATGTTCATCCAGGAGCTGACGCTGCGGGCTTGGCTGAAGGCCCGGTGGTTCAAGAGGATGACATTGCGGAGGAAAGATGTCGTAGCGGCAATAATCCAGAACGACATGTTTGATTTCCTTGTGGATATTATACCACCCGACGAGCTGAAGGAGGCTGGGGTGGCTGCGATGCTACCGCCGACAACTGCGCCAGCGATGGGGCCGTCCTATGTCCCGGAGATGACCTATGAAAACCATGAGCAGCAGCGTAGTACTTCTGATGGTGTGGGAGATGAGTTGGACTGAGTGGCATGTGTTTAGTGGACCATGGAGAGTTTTGCTATTCTCATTCAGCAAGATGATTCTAGTTTAGTCCTCTGAGGTGTTTGATATACTTTTCTTGTGTAGAAACGGGAGACGCTTTCTTTTATGTTGCTTATTTTGCTGCCTGATCAGTGAAGCGATGTGAACTCAATTGCCTTCTGATCTTAAGACTTTCAGGTTTAAGCATACAAGCTTCTCTACCCAGCAAAAGTCAGTCGATTTATGAAGTCTGTTATGTTACCCTAGCTTATGCAGGAATAAGCAATTTTTCAGTTGTGGCATAACTGTTGAGTGAATGAACTTTAGTTGAGAACCGGCAGCCATTTTTCAGTTGTGGCATAGCTGCATTAAATGTGACAATAGTCTCAGGCAGTCATTTTACTCTCTTTACATGGATATTTTGCTTCTCCTATGAAGTTGGCTTTTACACATGCCATCTAGAACTTGCTAGAGCATAAAACTGTGTCAGATAAACTGACTACATCTGCATCTACATTTTGAAAACGAAACATTTACCCCCTAGTACACAATACACAATAGCTGGGAAAAAAAATAATACTCTAGGATTCCGATCATGTACATGCTCACTTCCCTACACATTGTAGGTCAGAACTTTTCACTTAGAATCAGAATAAAAGAATAAAAAAAACTGAATTCATATATAATATATCTGGCCTACATTCAGAAGGCTTTCATGGGGAACATTGAATATCACACTGTTCTCCCTGCAGAGCTTCCTAAGGAAAGCATACACATAGTTCACAGCAATCTTCTTGGCAATCCCTGAATCCCTTCGTGCCTGCACGACCGTGTTCCCAAGGATGTGCACGACGCCTGCATCCTTGCACCTGTTAAGAAACTCCAGTTCATCACCAAATGTCTGGCTCGAGAACCTTGTCAAGCTGTTTCCTGTGATATTTGACTTAGCCGGCACAATGGAGTCCTGCGATGAGTAGCTCAGGTCACCAGTGGAGCATATTGTGTTGCTCCCATCCTTCTCAGTCAGCAGCAGTGCCCTGGTAGATCTCTCACCCTTCTGCTCCATCACGGTGAAGTCCTCGGAATCAGAATAGCCATCCATCATGCTCTCCAGTCTGACAAAGATCAAGAGCCTGTCAAGAAGCATCTTTTCAAAGTCCTCATCTTTCTTGTGGATGTCCTTGTATCCGTACCTAGCGACACAACGAAACATGTGGTAGTTCTTTGGCCCAATCCTCTTCATTATGAACCGTTCTTCGGTTGGGACTGTATACACAGGGAGGTACTTGACACACACAAAGACGACAACAGAGTGAATGGCAGGGAGGTTTGTGATGAAATGGGAGAAGATCAGCGGAACACCACTTGCCAGCTCGGTGTACACAAAGCCTATCCCAGGGACCCTGACAAGACCAAGGCTTGGACCTAATCCCAGAATCCAGGCCATAGATACCCTACTGTGCATCTCAAACTCATAACGCTTCACTGTACAGAAATGCCAGACGTACATGATGATGAAGAAAATAATTGCAATGGCAAGTGGAACCCAACCACCTTCATCCACTTTATTAATGCAGGCTGAGAAGTACGGGAGCTCAACCGTCAACGAGAGCACGATGAATATTACAACAAGGATCCAGTGGCTCTTCCATACCAGTAGCATCACTGGGACCATGAGAAACGTTGTCACTAGCATCACAATCACCACTGCAGTGCCTGTTCAGACAACATCACATCCAAATAAGTATAGTGCCAGCTGTCATGTATGGGTATGCAAGTCAGCAAGTGCTTCCTTAATGTTCTCAGAAAATCAATCTTAAAAGTCTTAATCAAAATCAATCTTAAAAGTCTTAATCTATGATTTCATATGCCCCTGACCAATTCTAGTCTTCTGTTCTGATACCTTAATGCATCTATTAGATGAAGTTGACTCTGTTTCTAGCACTGAAACTACTATTAATGCTAATGGGTAAAGCAGATGGGTATCCCAGGTTAAAAGCTGAATGTGCATTGAAAAGACGCCAGCCACATATTAAGTTTTTCCTGTTTGGTTACATGTTCTAATACCAGGAGACAATAATGAAGTAAACCTCACCATATGCGTTTCCTATCTGGCTCTGGTTCTTGAATCCAGCAGTTACAGCAATGCAAAGAATCATAAGAACCCAATTGATGTCAGGGATGTAAATCTGCCCCAAAAATTTCTTGGAGGTATGCACAATATTGACACGGGGGAAACAGCCCAGTGCAAGAGCTTGCTTTATTATTGAGAAGGTAGCAGATATGGTTGCTTGACTTGCAACTATTGCCGCAAGAGTTGCTATGATGAAGGCTGGCCAGTATATGGCATCTGCAGCAGAAGAGTGTCCAAATATCAGTATATTGGAATGTGCACAACACTAGTAAACAGTACCAAGGCTAAGCTCTATGCCGATTTTCCTAGATGAGACATGATAGAGTGCTATGCTCTGTTAACAGTTTTGTGATAAAGTTTGCTTAGTGCTTAAACTGACCTGGAATGGAGCGATAGAAGGCATCAACTACATGGTCCTTGTGGCGGATAATGTATGCAGCCTGCCCAGTGTATGCCAATAGAAGGCAAGGGAATACCACTAACGTGAAAGCGATCTGGACATAGATATGATCAATTCATTTAGTTAATACATATCATGATTAATGATTTTTTTTTTTGTTGAGACTTGAGACCGCTCACCTGAACGGCCAGTACAGGGAAGTGACAAAGATCAGCATACAATGCTTCAGTCCCTGAATGGAAAAGCATATAGGTAACTCTGTTTCATCTGTATAGTTAATGCAAAGGATACATTTAAATTTTATATGACCTGTGACGCTAAGCATGATCCCTCCAAGAGATGTCCAACTCTTAGCCTTCCCTCGTCTGAAGTACCGGAAGATATAGATTGGATTATATGCTTTGAGAACAGAACCATTGGAGTACTTGTGTATGTTCAGTGCCCCGACGCTCCCAATTAGAATAAACCAAAGGAGCACTATAGGTGCAAAGAGCCACCCAACTTTATCTGTCCCATAATGTTGCATGCAGAATAAGCCTATTAATATGACCACCGCGACGATTACAACTACATCTGCCACAGAAGTAAGAAAGCAAGATTAGGCGTTACCACAACAACATCATAATTAAAAGGATTGTGTCTTCTTACTAGAACAAGGAAAATGAACAATTCAGATAAACTACGCAAATTCAGAATGTTTGCGTATATATTATAAGGTATATGATAGACTAATTTATTTCCAGGACTGATCAATCTCACATAGCCACATTCATACATATTAGATTCACCACTGTACTGCTAAACCTACTCAAAGATTGCCATGAGCAGACAAAGGCAACACAAAGATAACCATATAGAAAAGACTAATCACCTGTACTCATATTCTGATTCTGAACCCTTATTCCACCTGATGCTGAAAGAACTGCATAACATAGAAAAACACAAGTTAGCTCGAAGTTGTACAGGATTTTACTCGTTAAGCTATGACTCTAAATACCTGATATTGCAGGAGTAAGGATCCCATCTCCAATGGCGGTACAGGTACCGATGAGAACAAGAATAAGAAGACAGTTCTTTTTATATGCATGTCCCTCTAGCCATCTCTTCACTTTCGCTGCAAGTGAGTTCTCTTCGTAAGTTTGCCGGCTATATGTTGTTAATTCTTCATCTGTCTTATGTTGATTGGGTATAGTGCTGACCTTTGCGTGCCGGCAAAGTAGAGAATAAAGAGCAAATGTACCACCTGTGAATAAACATAAACATTTTTTTATTATCTGAGATTATACATACAAATGCCAACTGAAGGAGAATTAATTCTAGTTTGCATAAAAAGTAATGAAAGCAGGACTTCATATTCTAAAGTTTCATAATACAGAGATGCTGTATCGCAATTATTCTGGCATTTCAAATGAAAACTCTATTGAAAGAAATCCAACACTAGAACATCATTTTCTTATGAGATTCCACTAACCAAACCAGATCTTAAGATTGCAGAATCGCAGCCAGCTATTAGCTAATACTTTGCAAACATTCAGAACAAACTTTTCTGAACATTACATGCATAATTTTAAAGACATATGAACATATAAAAACATCAACTCATTTGAGTAAACTTTGATAGAAAGTGACATCTCACCTTGACCATTATCATTAGCTCGCAGGACAACAAAAACATACTTCATTAGAGGAATCAGAGTGATTGTGTAAATGATTAAGGATAGAGCCCCAATAACATCCTCCTCATCATCAAACCCATGCGGAAAGATATTGTAGAAAACATACAGTGGTGATGTACCTAAATCACCAAAGACTACACCAAGGCTCTGAAATGCAAGCCGCAGCAACAGAATCGACGAAAATGTCTGTATGAACAAATGCAGGATTCGATTAGTTATTGTTGAAATGAAAAACAAGAGAGTGAGAGTTTAAAAAGGACAAGCAAATCAGAAAAAAAAAAAAAAAACATTCGAGTTCATATGCACGGATGAAAACCATACCTTTTCTTTGTACATGTTCTTGAGCTGACCAGCCTCCTCATCCATGGGCTCATCCAGGTTCTGATCCAGCTCCCACATGCTCCCCCGATTTGTCGTCTCGTTATCCGACATCGACGCCATTAACGCCTCCTCCAACCTCCAGGACACGGCCCTGCCTCAAAACCTCGCACCTGGGCGCTCTGCAAGGGCTGAAAGTGACTTCCCTTTTGAATACACAAAAATGGAAGCGCTCTTATCTTCCCAAATCGAGTAATACAGGAATCAATCTCTCAAAACCAGGACACGTACAGCTCCGAGGGCCTTCCCTCAGTCACGATTCTGCCACAAATCCACGCAGATCTTTGAGGAACAACCAAGGACTCAGGAGAGCAGAAATCCTCGTCGAAATGCAACTCCAAATCTTCGCAGCAGCCAGCGAATCTCCCGCTTCACCGAGAACAACCACCTCTCCCCTTCGATTTCCGCAAGAACCAGAACAGAAGCTTCCGCCGAACAGCCAAGACCCGGAAATCGGAGCGAGAACACCCACTTCAGCGCCGGAAATCGGGAGGATTCAGAACCACCGAGCTAGCAATCTCGACTCACACGAACCTCTAGCACCTCAAACAGAGAGATAGATGCGTAGATTCCAAGACCCACGAAAAACCCAATCTTTCACTCATCCACCGAAACCTCGATAAGATCAGAATTTGATGCTACGCCGGCCACCTGGGCCGACAATCGGCGATGTGGGCCGCCTCCAGTTGGCGAATCCGGCCGGCGGACAGTAGAAAGTCTAGGCCGAGGAGATACGGTATGGTTTATGCTGTGGAGAGAGAGAGAGAGAGAGAGAGAGAGAGAGAGAGAGAGAGGAGACGGAAGAAGAGGGAGAGGGAGATAGGACACTGTTAGGCGTCCTGCCCAGCTGCAGGGCGAGCGGACCTATGATGGCTGGAATCCTGGACCTCAGCAAGGTAGGTGAGCCGCCCACAAATTGGAATTTGCTTCGAACTGGAAAATGGAAACTCCCACCAGAGTAAAATTGCATCAAAATAGCGGGAATAGGAGATGCAGTAGAAATTCGTTACTATTACAAAGTTTTGTGGGTCACAAAATCACATATATTTTATCTTATATTATCACAAAACTATAAATTTAAACAAAACTATATATTTGCTACAATAATTTAAAAAACATACATATAATGTAATAAATTAGATATATTTCGTAATAAATTAGATATAAAATCTATAGTTTTTGCTGTGCCCGCCGAGAATGAGTACGTAGGCTAGTCCCTGGTCCTGTTGCATTTATTTTTAGGCCACTGCTGGTCCTACTATTTTTATGTGTATTTTTATTATCGAGTCGCTGGTCCTGTTATTTTTATTTGTATTTTTTTTTATCGTTGCCCTCCAAGATCAGTTGCGATCCCCTTTCTGGCTCGAGATCTTGTTTGGGGTTCCAAGATGCGCATCGACAATGTATTTTAGTCGATGATCCAGAATTCTTTATTGGGGCGATCCAGATTTTGTCTTTGACTTCGTCGAGTTCTTCAGTTTCTCAGTTTATTTTTCGTTGAGTCCGAGCTGACTTCACTGCCCCCGGTCAGATTGTCTGGAATTAAAAGAAAGGAAGATTTATGTACTACTCCACATTAATAAATATACTACTAGTAGAGCATTAGTGTGATTCCATCTCATTAGAAAATGCACTTTTATAAATCATTCTAATGTTTAAATTTTATTCCTCGATATTTTTAATTCTCACTTTTCATTACAACTTTCTCTCCTTATAATGCAGTTTCTCTATTTCAAATAAATCTCAATTATTCTCTCTTCTCATTACAACCTTCTCTTTTTCTATTGCAGTTTCTCTATTTCGAATAAATCTCAATCTTTATATCTCTGCTTGTTTGGAATCCGTTTGGAATGTAAGTAATTTCATAAGAATCAAGTTCACAAGGAAAAAAAAAAAGGTAAAAACAAGAGAAATTGCCGTGTTCCAAACAAGACCTTACTTTGAGCGGAGTATGGGAAGCGTAGATGCACAATTTAAGTACTACTACAACAGAGTAAAAACTATGCATATGCTCTTTGGAGGGAAAAAAAAAAGTTTACAACTGTACTACATTTTTGTACTAATATCTTTATTGAACAATCATCTCACCGTGTCAACTCTAGACATACGACAAAGCAACGCAACGGACGTGACACAGGCGAAGCGGGGGAGATCATCCTCGGGCACGTCCAGCCGTTTGAGTTTCTCGGATGCACACACTGCCTCGTTAGTTAGCCTGTTTGTCTCGGTCGACATCCATCACGGAGCAAACTACCACGCCTATTCCAAGAAAGGACTCTCTGGACCACATCTTTGTAGCAGCACAGAGGAGCAAAGTCCCATTTTTTTTTATATAAAAAAGCGCACGTGAGACACATTATATGTAAATTATATACTCTCTCCGTTCTAAAATACAAGCATTTTTAGATGTGGATAAAATTAAATTATTTTAAATTTTACTAATAGCATCTATAATATTACATAATTTTTAATTAAAAAATATACTCTCTCCATTTTTAAATTGATGTCGCTGTTGACTTTTAAATTCAATTTTGACTATTCATCTTATTAAAATTTTTTTGATAAATTTTATATATTTTGATATTATTTGATTTATCATTAGAGTTATTTGAATCTTTTACGCATTCGAGTAAATTTTTTGAATAAGAGGAGTGATCAAAGTTGATTATTAAAGTCAACGGTGACATCATTTTAAAAATGGAGAGAATACTTTTTATGAAAGCTTATTTTATAATGAATATAAAAAATATAGTTTTTATATGATCAAACATTATTAATTATATAGTATTAATGGTTAAAATAATAAAAATTTGACTTTGACCAAACTAAATATGCTTATATTTTTGAACAGAGAGAGTATTATATATATAGCTTATAAAATCAGTTTGATATAATATATTTATTTCCTCTGTTACGTTCTAAAATTATTTCTAGCGTTTCGCAACGGAGGGAGTAGTATGTCTAAGATATTAAAAAAAAAATTGTTGGTATGGTACCGGCGACAATTTCACCGGTAGAATTCTGCATTCCCTCAGTAAGAATGCCCTTCCAAATTCTTTTACCACGATGCGCTGCTAATAGGTACAGTGCTACTGTGCTGCCCTTGATCCAAAACAAAGCGACTAAATTGCATAATCTCTTTTACTGATCAACCGAAAGCTTTTAAATACCAAAGCAACTCAAAAGGCCGGAATTTTATTCCATTATCGAAAAAATACCAAAGCGACTGAAGGAAATGTAGATCTACGATTATGTGTGGAATTGTCAAAATGGCTTCAATTACTATATATTCTTACTTGCGGTGGATCTAGCTAGTCGGCAAACAGATCGACTCGACTGGGGGTGTTTCTATCTAAAACATTTTTACAAACTCTCCACTTATTTGCGGTTCTCAGGAATATGCTACTCAGATATCCTGCCATCACTAGTTGTTACCACTACCATTAACAAGTGGATTGAACTATACTAATCTACACCTCTAATTAAACTAATACCAGTCAAAAATCGCATCGAAGGTAGCAAGAAAAGATTAATTGTTTATTACTGGTGCAGTGTCCACAAAATGATCGGATGACGTGATCTCATGTTCAGTGGATTTGGATTGTTTTTTTTTAATTTCCCCACTGATCACATGCGCTGGGCTAACCTTACCCAACGGATCTGACGTTCCAAATATTTACTTCCAGGGTTGATTAGAAATTGTTAGACCATGCACTCTCTCCGTCTAAACAAAAGTTTATTAGATGTTGTGTATGGGAATTAAGAAGAGAGAAAAACAATAATGCACATGAAATGAGAAGAAGATGAGAGCTATGAAAATGAGGTTAATTGTATTGAGAAACGTGAATTAGATTCTTTGTTGGAAAACTTTTGAATCCTGTAATGTCATTCTTTTTTTGGATGCATGGAGTATATCCATACCAGTATGATCACCTTCTTAAGAATATTTGCTTGAGATGTGTATCTATCGTCATTGCTGATGCAGCGATATGTGCAATCAAGGAAAGGGATAAGCCAAGTCAGCCAATAGTTAAAAAAATATAGCTTGCATCTTTCACGAACGCAGTGTTGCTAGATAGTCACAATCAAATGTTGTCGTATACTGTATACAATGCACAAATTTCATTAAATCATTACCCATGAAGGATAAGCATGCATGGCTGCATGGGCAAAAAAAAAAAAAAATCTCCGTCATTACTATTTGGCGTCACGTCCTCCTGCAGGTTATAGCTGGGGGAGTTCATGTACGTAGTGATTAGCATCATCTATGCAGATATGCTTTCCTGAATTAGTTAGCCAACATGGGTCTAATCTCATGGGTCGTCAAGATGTTACACCAACAAACTTAAAAGATGAGGAGGTAAGCGAGGCACCCAAAGGACCTTTTGGCTCTACATCTAGAGCTATTCCGGATCAAATTTCAAATTTAATTATTTACAACATGTCAAGGAGGTGGAGCCCTTGGAAGTCAATGTGCGTAATAGTAACTACTACTAACACAACTCGTATAACACGCATAATTTCTAAATACCTCACGTGGTATTATTAGAACTTCATCCCGTTTGTTTTGGCAATGAGTCCCTATCATCTATTCGTCCCGTCCGTTTTGGCAACGAGTCCACATCATCTAAAATAGTTAAAATCTTTCACGTGAAATGAGAAGAAGATAGTTAAAATCTTTCATAAACTTGCTGTTTCGTTTTCTAGTTGACAGCATATCTTTGTTTTCTACAAACGTAGTTTTTTTATGGCAAGTTAATTAGGCTTAAAATATAGTAGTAGGAGTACCATCTAATAACAAATTAGTAAAACATATTTAGGTTGGGTCGTGCATGGTGCCTTGCATACTCAACAAAACTAATTTATTGCAGAGACTGATTGATTGGTATCCGTTTGAAGTTTATGAAAAGACCTGTCTCAACTGAAAATATTTTGTCTGCTTGCATGCCACCAAATTGTCTCCGTGCATAGCTAGGAGTGGTTGTCTAGGTTCGGAAGACATGCCCATCCATCAGTGACTCCATGCTGGATGCAGTATACCTAACAGTCAGCAGACTGGCATACTGAATTAGCGAAGGGATTAATTTTTTTAAGGGTATAGAAATATTACTATACTAGAAACAAGCGGATTCACCTGGATCAACTTCGAAGGACAGAGCCCACGATGTAGATGTGGAAGCCAAAGTCGTTGGCAGGCAGCAAGAGAACGAAGGTTCAGGTCGATTCCCGAAGTGAGGGATCGTGTTCATGGCCATGATGCATGGGCATTGCCACAGCATGTCCCTTATTTTTTGTTCTTCATTCGTGAATGCTCTTTTATTAGAGTAACATGTTTGAAACCAGTACAACCGTAGCATTTCTAAATACCTGCTGCTGTGTGCTGTCCTGGCATGCATTGCGTAAGCTGTGGCCATGGTAAATTGGTTTGGACTTGGGATTTTGGCCGTCTGTATATAGCTGAACTTTAGGAATGCAAAATACTACTACAAGTCCGTGTAAATTGGGTAGGAATTTTGAGGGAAAAAAAACTCCGATGCGTGAATCGCTTGATTGCAATTGCTTTTAGGCATCTCCAGTCTCTTCGAACCTTCCCCTATCTCATACTCTTGTTCCAAAATATAAGTATTTTTAGATTTAGTGAAAGTTAAACTTTTATCACTT
Organism: Zoysia matrella; assembly: GCA_001602295.1. NCBI lineage: Eukaryota > Viridiplantae > Streptophyta > Magnoliopsida > Poales > Poaceae > Zoysia > Zoysia matrella. Next base: position 3,818 of record BCLG01000379.1, on the reverse strand, counting down.
TGACTATTAATAATTTAAAATCAGTGATTTTTTATCATATAAAAATTATATTTTTTAAATTCATCATAAAACAAGTTTTAATAAAAATATATTGTTATATTAGAAATTATGTAATTTTTTAGATATTATTAGAAAAAGTTAAAAGAACTTGATTTTAGCCAAACTCAAAAATAGTTATATTTTTGAACGGATGCAGTACAATTTCTAATGGTATCAAATCTAAGGGCTCCATTGGAACAAGCCCATTGGAACGCAAGAATTTTACAAAAATCACACAAATTTTTTTACATCAATTAGTTCAAATTCATAAAAAAATGTACTAAAATATAGGAAAAAATACTCTATTTGGAAGGAGGACTAAATAGGATAACTACCCACTTTTCAACACACGGGCCAGAGGCCCAGGGCTCCAGGCTTTGGTGGGCCCCACCGTTCCTGCCCAGATACCCATGAGCCGGAGGGTTTAAAACCTCCTCGAAACCTAGAACACAACGCGTCTTTTTCCTCGCACTTCACCTTCCTCATTCCGATTCCGCCGCCGCTTCTCTCGGCTTGGTCTACGCCGACGTGTGTCGCTCCTACTACTCCAGCTTCGACGGGAGGTGAAAGCTGACGTCTCCTCCTCAATCCTCTAGCGGATCCTCCTCCTTCCATTTTGTAGTGCTTGATATATTTGGGATGGATATAGCGGGACTGGTCGATCAGTGTGCGGGGACGTGGACGGGGACCTGAACGGGGCATGGGGATGGGGACTCATTCCTTGAATGTTAAATAGCCCGAGCGGCAAGTAGCTATCTCGCACTAGTACTGGGTCCAATTGTGAATCCGGGAACACTGACCTCTACTGTGCAATGCTCCTGCATTGAAAGGAGTTGCCATGTTTAAACTCTTCCACGCCCATAGGAGAGGAGGCCAATGAAAGAGACAAAATTGGGATCTGTGGGAGGCAGGAGCGCTTCGGGGCAATTCTCGTTTTCACCTCCATTTGGCTGGTATTCAAAGTAATACCTCACGTGGGCACGCCCCCCACACCACACTTGCCAACCTGAATGAACCCCATAGGAGAATCATGGTTTGTAGCACCAAAAAAAAAAATTCTTTATGTTCAGTGTGGCTGTAGTTTAAGGGTTAGTAGCATAATAATGGCTTTTTAATAGCCGTCGAGCCATTTGGAGCACTTTCACATGTCTACGCTTCTTATAAAATAAAAGCATGCAAGTATCAGCCTTATCTACCCTTACACGGGATTTTTTTTTACCTGGAAAAAAGGTGCAATTAAGTGCTCCCTTACTTGAGCTTAAGTGCAGAGTGGATGCCTTCCCACCCTGCTTAGGCATGCGCTAGGCGAAGCTCCGGTGAGGTTGTGCCGCCGTTGCTCCGTCGAGCTCACGCCGCCTCCTCTCCATCCTCAAGATCCATCACTGCTCTGCCGAGGTCGCGCCGCGGCCCCTCCATCACCAAGATCCACCGTTGTTCTGTCAGGGGAGGAAGGAAAGAGACAAGAGAATGGCGCGTTGAGATGGAGCTGCAGAGAGAGAGAGACAGAGGAGGGAGAGAAGTAGGGTTTGGTAGAACAGTGGAGGAGCTCATGTTTTATAGTCTAGGGTTAGAGAAATAGAGAGTGGGGGGGGGGGGCCTTTAGGTCTGCACTGGCCTTTGGGCCAAGAGAGGTAGTCACGGGGTCACGTCTCGTGGAACCGTGGAGGAGCTCATGTTTTATAGTCTAGGGTTAGAGAAATAGAGAGTGGTGGGCCTTTAGGCCTGAAATGGCTTATTGGGCCGAGAGAGGGAGTCACGGGTCACGTCTAGTGCAACTGTGGAGGTGCTCATGTTTTTATAGTCTAGTGTTAGAAAAATGAAGAGTGATGGGGCTTTTCTTTTTATAAAAGGCCACAAAAATATTCTATATGTATAATTTCAGGTTTATTTAGTATACAATTCTCAAGTTATTTTATAATTCTAAACATCTGCCTTGCTACAGTGAGGAACACTTAGGCGCCACCTAGAAACGCTTAAGCTCTAAGTGATGAGTTATTGCTCGCTTAATGCCTAGAATTTTTTCTGGTTTTTAATGCTTTAATGCTTTTGTGTATTATGTACCTTATTATTTAGGCCCTGTTTGTTTCCACATTAGATTATATGATCTAGATTATAATCTCAATTTTTTATAATCTAGATTATAATGTAGAGATTATAATCTAGATTATAATATGTATTTGTCTGTTTA
>BCLG01000378.1:202029-213569 GCA_001602295.1 Zoysia matrella | reverse complement strand
ACGATGGCGGTCGACTCCCCTTGCTCACCGCCGGCCGGCGCCCCGCCGCCGTGACCCAACACCGCTCTAGCTAGCCCGGCCCCCTTGCCTCCGTCCGGCCTGCATGATCTCGCTATGTTCTTTTCTTTCTAAATTTCTCTGGGTCTCATTTTCATCATCCGCAAGCGACGGATAAGATGCCTTCTCTCGTCGTTCTTGGATTTGTTTGCCCTCATGGCACTGTTTGATTTGACTGATGGGATCGAGCGGGGAACGGTTTTCTCCGGATGGATATGCATGGTCGAGTTTCGATTTCCGGTGTTTCTTGTTGCTGCGCGCACTCTCCGTACCTGCTCGTGATGATTTTTCCCTCGCTCCCGTGGGATTCCCGTGTTCCTTCCTGGTCTTCCTGCTCCGTTCATCTTTTCCGAGGAGCCTACTATGCCATTAGGGGAAGTACCACCACATTTTTTGACCGCTTTCTTGGGAAGGAGATGCATCGTCGAATTTACTGTGCCAAGCGGAACTCGGGACATGGTACTAGTACAAGCATCGTCCAAGGAATCTACCGGATGCTGGACCCGGCCGTGATTCCTCTTCCTCCATGCATTTTTTTACCAGATCTATTTACTCCTACATCCTTCTTTGCTTTCCTTTAATTTCCGGTTTCAGGCCACTGTGTGAATTCACGAGAAGCACGGTGGAAAAGATGGATCGGCACGAGAGAGGAAGAGGAAGGGGAGGAAGAGCAAAGCACATGGAATTTGGAGGGGAACCCGCCATGCTATGTCTGGGTTCGCAACGGAAACGTTGGTGCCTGATCTAGCGTGCGCCGCTGTGTCAGCTCCATCGTCGGCATCGATCGGTCAGTTATCTCCTGCCGTTCTCCAAAAATTTACGCCTCGAATTGTCACGTCGCCGGTGTTGAAAATGGGAGCGATGCTGCAACGATATGTTGTCCCCTGATTGCTCCATAAACGTACTAGGATACTGTTGGACCAGACCAGCCTCATCGATGGATCGAGCCAGTACTCGCCGGAGAAGAATTTTTCGCCGGGCATGTTTGACTTTTCGCTGCTGGGTTTGAGGAGAATTGCGATACGGCCGTGCATTATCTTTCTAAATTCTTAATTTCAAATCTCATGGACGAACACACCAGGAGAAATTTGTAATACACCTCAAACAAATAATTCCGAAAACTGCGCTGAATTATGAGAAACTTATGGAAGTTGCAGCTAGCTGGTGGAATTAGTTTGTGGGGCTTATAGGAATTAGAGGAATATTTCACTGTTTCCCTTCTGAAAAAATTCTAGTCTTTGAGATCGTTTAGTTATTGGTCAAGTACTCGTTAACGCGTTTCATACTGCTGTCCTCATAATTAATGTTGAAGGCAAAATGTTATGCTCATGCACAAGCCTAGAATTTCTTCTAGGATGTATCGACATGCAAATGCTGGTAAACCGTTTTGGTTCTGGTACAATTGTGTTATCGGGTTGCTAGTAGCCTTTTTTAGGTTTGAAATTGCAACAGTTGCAAGGGAAAAATCATTATTTCATAAAACACAATGACAACTTGTCTGTCCCAAATAAATGACCTCTGTCACATGTGTTCTTTGTTGAAATGCGTGAGGTATAAGCGCATGCAATGTTTTTCGTTGAAAAAAAAAAGAGGGCGAGTTGATATTGATTAGTCTGTGGGGTTGCTGATTATGGAACTTCCAACCAGCTTGCTTGCTATATTGCATGCTTTCAGTACAAAGTTTAAAGGCGATTGTATCGTCTTTAAACTGCTAGCCTTCTTGCGTGCATTTTTGTTGCTCTACTCAGATCCAGTATAGTACGAATTCCATATAATAATTGCTTGATCGTAAAACTATATATAGTAGTATGTAGTAGTACATTCTATTTTCATTGATGATGATGGACCTTTAGTTTTAAATTGTCATATGGGAGTATTGATGTGTTCCATACGCATGGGACCACAACTTCGTTGCGGATGCAATCTCCTGATCCTTTAGTCATCATGTTTGTTAGCTTTCATAAGTTGCCACTATATAACCATATCACAAAATTGAAGTTTATTCCCACTTGAATCTTGTACGAAAATTTGCTAATTAACATAATGTGCTATTCGATTATCAACATGATGAGACACTGTTTCATTAATAACTACTTGCACCATGAAAATACACTGGTCAGCTACAAGCCAAGATAAACAGATTACTGTAAGTGCATATGTACATGTATTGATATTGTTCAATAAATCAATATGTGTGCTCAATTAGCTACTAAAAATATTCATGTCAAACAGAACACTGTACAGGAAAACGGTATAGCTAAAAGATCGTTAGAGAGCTAATAATGATTTTGAATACATGAAAATGTTATTACTATGATTCTGAAAACATGAAAAATGCTATTACTTCGTACATCTATAATTTAATACTATGATATACCACTATTGTTTTTTTATTCTTGCTACCATATAAAATTAGAAGACATAACAATTAGTAAGTTGCTAGCATACTGTGATGGACATGCAAAAGTGTTCCCATGAAATGAATGAATCAATGATTTGGTTTCTACTTACATATGCAATAATACTTATCCACACCAGTGACATAAAGATATTAATTAAAGAGCATATGAGATGAACTGCTTGTGGTAAGCTATTAAATTTGAGATGAACTGCTTGTGGTAAACTAATCTATGAACGACTTGTTTTAAAAAACGAGGAACTTTTTGGTATGGTCTCTTCCTGTGGATGATTCTGCCAGAGCGACAGGTACACGTCCATGTTGAAAGTCTAGTGCCAATCAAATGAAGACCAGTTTATTAAAGATGTTGAAGTGTCATCTAGAATAAAATGCATATCTAAAGCTGAGTTTCTGGACCCAAGCTTCATATTATGGCCTAATTGCAGTTCTGACTTGTATGTTTCTGTTAGATCCGGTTTCCTAGCTAGCTATGTTTCAGGTCGTTTTTGGTACTTGTAGTTTTATGATGTGAACCAAGCTGAGTTTTTGAAGCCAAGTGGAAATATAAAATTATCTTTTCACTGTGACAACATGTAAGATCAATAGATATACTATGTTTCAGAAGTAAACCTCTCAAGTTTTATGTATATGAAGGCACGCTATACTTTTGTCAGTGAAATAAGGGATATTTTTCTGATGTAATGAAACTATTAGCCAGTATAACTAGAAGGATTTTCAATGAATTTTCAGTTTCTGTAAAACTTTTAAAAATCACTTGCAGAGCCTGTAATTTCCACAGCGTATCTGTAGATTTTGCAAGTATCATTTGCACGGTAATTTGATTTACCACAGCTGATAGTGTACATATTTCCTTTTCATTTTTCAGCCCCCGGCGCACACCGTACTCTTTCTGTACGGTACACACGATCTGAAGAAACTTGGAAGCGCGACGATGATGTCAAGAATAACCTGAACTTCAGATAGTGATTCAGAGGTTGTTATGAGTTGCGTTCGAGAACATGCGATACCGACTAATTACCCTTATTTGTATATATATGCCGGATTCTGAATCCAGACTAGCTTTAGTTTTTGAGCAAATTCATAAAATACCTTCAAAGAGTTCGGAATGTTAGTGGGTTGTGTAAAAACCTCGTATCATTTTGGCATCACGCATTGAGCTATATGTTCCGCGTATTATAATTTATAAACCATGGAAGGACATCCTGTCTATGAATGGTCCTCAAGGTTGGAAATAAAGTAAAGGATGATTTGATAAAATCCTTGCACCTCATTTCCCCCCTTTTCGACCGGATGGCTTCCTGTCAATGTGTCTGTACGTATTGGTAACTGACGTACGTGCTGTGATCCACTACTTTCAGTCCTCCAGGTTTCCAGATTTCCAAATGTCCGGACTGACGGACAGGAGAACCCAAAATATATAAACATCAGTACATACATGGAGATTAGAATTACACGGGGACATGGCGGAGAGATAAACCCGAACGGTCTACGTGAATCATCAACTTGTAGTACCTCGATACGTTGGTATGTCAGCAGTTTTCTGCCGTTTTTGTGCTAAACTACGTATATATAAGATGGTGTGTAGCAGTAGCAGTTTTCAGTGTAACGTTGCTGCAATGATTTATCGAGATTACTGAAGAATAAATGGAAGGACTAGCCCGTGATGGGCGATGGGCTGTTTGTGACTACCAGGCCTAAATCAGTTCTCAGTTCTATGGGCTGACGTGCTCACAGGTCCTCCGCCGGGACGAATCCACCAGCCCACGAAGTGCTTGCAAAGGCCCATTCTCAGCAACGGCGTCCCTCTTCAAGGCGCGTTGAGAGAACTGTCATCTTTCCTCGTCATCTTCCAGCATACCAACTGTTCTACATTCTGCGATATTCTGGACACCCACGGCTACGAATCTGCGCTTGGCAAAGGCTTTAAGCTTAACGAAGTAGAAACATTTCATAACGATTTTCATTGTCACGAGCGAAGTGTTCTGGCGACACCAGGGTTCTGCAGCTGTAGTTATTGACGATGATACAAGTAGGTTGCTACACTTCACTAATACTCTCCTGGTTTTGAGGTATCCATAGTGATGGTTAAGTAAAACCACACAGATATTAGATCATGAAAAAAATGCCAATCTCTCGAGCCATTTGACTCCCTCGCAAAAAAAAGGTACCCCATTTGTCCAATATTATCTTTTATTTTCCAAAATAATTGTCATTCTCACTTTTTCAATATATCTCAATGTGTCTTCTCGTTTTCTATACATCTCACATTTTTCATCTCTTCTTAATTCCCGTGCTAAACAACAGCTAATTTGGGATTAATAACAATATGCAGTTGAAGGTAGGGGATGAGACCAAGATGTCAGCTCAAACTGAAACTTAAAGCAGGTTCATGCGCATCACAAAAAATATACATCATTACATTGCTGTTGTTCCATGGTCTACACATGCACGATACTAGGTCTGTTCTACGCTACATTGACAAGTGGTAAGCTATGAAATTGAGGAAAGTCGAAACATAACTACATTAGAGCACACCAAAATAAACATTCTAAAAAATCAGTTCGATATCCCCATCCCTGGTCACTATGAGATGCTGAGCTCGTCTATAGACCCGGTGAGTTCCAAATCAGCAGCAAGGTCATTTGTCCCATTCATCTTCAGCTCTGTTGCATGGTTGCTATTGCATGAGTTTGCTTCACTCTGATCAGTAACTTGAGCACCCATGGCGGCAGCTGCGCATTCAGAGAATCGGTAGCAGGAGATAAGGTGGTCATTGGTCATGCCAGAGACTTGCATAAAGGTGTATACCACTGTTGGTCCAACGCTGCGGAAACCTCTTCGAACCAAATCTTTGCTTATGGCATCTGCTTTAGATGTCTTGACAGGCACTTGGCGAGGATACCTGAATCGGCTCAGTATAGGTTTGTGGTTCACAAAGCCCCAACAATACTTGTCAAATGATCCAAACTCCTCTACAATCTGCAGAGATCAGCAACTTGTTCAGGCAACATGTCAAAAAAGGCAAATGTGGACTTCGAAAAGCATCTAGAAAAGAAAGTCACTAAAGCAAAGAAGAATATATTTGTTTCGAGAAAGGGTTTAGTGAATCACTAAATCTTTGGTACTTCAAATACATGTGTGACTACCGTCAAGAGCTAACCTTGAGTATTTGACGTGCATTTTCAATTACACCGCGCAGTTTTTGTTCAGATAACAAGGAGCTGCTAGGACTTCCAGGTGCAACAATCTTCCTCTCGCTTAATTTTGAGACCAATACTGGGTCAAAATCCATGAAAACTTCCCTGTAAGGCATATGTGAAGATGATTAATAGCATTTTCAAATGCCAAAAGAAAAAAAGTTTAGGCACCTCAGATGTCCAATTTTTCAAACAGATACCTGAAGATAGGTCGCTTGTTCAGAATCACAGGCCATGTGAGCTCAGCTAAAGCGCCCGAGAGCACCAGCAATTCAAACAACTTCCTGCAAATAACATGAAAATAATTGTATTTGACGATGTCATTAGGGAAAACATCAAAGGTAGTAACTGCATACTTGTCATCATGAACTGGAACTCCCCACTCTTCATCATGAAATGCAGCATAACAGGGATCTGTACTTGAAAGTTTTCATGATTAGAAAAATAGTCGACGACAAAATACAAGGAGGCTATGCAGTTGTACTTCTTCTCTGGGAATTAAGAGAAAGACAGAATATGGCAGTAACCAATAATAATACTAAATTCACAGGTGCCTCACATGTTTCAAACATTAATGGACCTATCTGTAAGAAAGCATGCTGTTGCACTTGATACTGTTTGGGACTATCAATTTTGAGGGATCAAGAAGACGATACGTGACAAAATAAGTTATTTTCCTTGATAATAGAAATACATTGCTTGAACCACCTTGAAACAAAGTGTGGATTTACCTAGGATAGGATCAACAACATTTTTCACAATTTAGAAAACGTGTCAAATTGATTCTTCTAACTAGTGACAACATGATCACAACCCATTTTGCATGCATTTGAGGTAATTGTCCCATTCCAAAATATAAAGGAACAGTCAAACACTAATCCTCAGCCTCCAGATACATAGCTCTGGACAAAAATCAACTAGCTCCAAATGGGTAACTACTCAATGTTGAATAACATAGATAATTATATATTAGAACATACCAACTGGGTTTGGGTCGCTGCTCAATGCAGAATAACATAGATATTGGAGCATACCAAATGGGTAGCTACTTGATGTAGAATAACATTGATATTGGAACATAACCACACAAAAGCAGCATTTCTAATAACCTTTGGATTCTGGCATATTTTGATATGAAGATCATAGGAAAAAATGAGCGCGATATATCCTGAACATAAAACACCTATTACACTTTCCACTACCCATGCCCAAGTTTATGTTGCTCAGCTTCTGGACTTAGCATTTCCAACTCATTAATAAGACGCCTCTCGCTGTGTAGAATGAAGGTTTAACTTCTATTTTCCTAACAGAGCAACTACAACAGCACTATAAACAGTCATAGCACGATCACATTGCAGGATAGTATAAAATCAAAGGCAGAGACAGAGACAGACGAGGAACATTCAGCACTCACCAGTATTTGCTGTCACCCACGCGCACCTCCTCTTCACACCATCAGCATCAGAACAAGCCAATCCAACCTCCCTGTCCAGCATGGAAACCCCCTTATACTCAGCCTGAGAGACGGCCTTCTTCTTCCTAGCCCCAAACGCTGGCCTCCCAATCCGCCCTGTGGACGCCCGGCTGCAGAATGAGTCTGTCGAGGCGTCTGAGGAGCATGACGCGTCAAGAGACAGCCCCGAGCGCAGCAGCAGCTCCTGCCGACGCATCCCTGCAGGCGCGCTGAGAGAGGGCAGCAATGTGGGCACAGCAGCAGGCTTCTTCTCCTCCGCGGTTGCCGCCGCCGCCGTCGACGCATCCCTTCCAGGCCTCGGTGAGGGCTTCCGCCCCCGCGTGGCCGACACCGATCGCGTCCTGCTCCCTGAGGACCGCTGCTCAGAGTCTCCGCCGCCGGACGCCGGCGACAGGCGCCCCCTCGCGCTAGCTCCTGACGACATTGCAGCCACCGAACTTCTTCTCACAAACCTCCCGAAATCGAGCCGTCCCCTCTCAGAACCTCAGACCGAGACCAAATCGCGAGGCATAGCTGCGAAGGAAAAACCAATTTGGGGGCAGAGCAAGCGCAGGACAGCACGCGGCTCCCGCACTTCAAGCAACCCTCAGCGCTTACCCGTGAAATCCGGCCGCAAAACCCTAGCTATCTTCGCCCGACCAGACCAGCATTGCGGAGAGAGAGGCCCAGAGCGCTCGATCCAAACCCCGGGGGAGCTAGGACCTCCTCCTTTGAAGCTCCCAAAGCCAAACGAAAAAAAAAAAGGCACAGGAACCGGTACGCGGCGAGGCGAGCGTCCGCGGGCGGAACCCACCTCCTCTTCGAGGACCCCGACAATGGCGACGCGGGGGGACGAAACCCTAGGCGGAGCACATACTGGGGAGTGGGGAGGGGCGATGGGGAGCCGACCGAGCTTCTCGGCCGCAGGAGCAGCTCCAGATTTACTGCTGCTGGTATTGGTGGGTGGGTGCGCGGTGGCTGGTGCAGTGCTCGGCGGTAGATTTGGCTGGCTTCGCGAGGTAAAGGAAGGGAGCCACTTGACGGTGACTTCGGTGTCCTACTCGCGTGCTGTCGGTTTGAACTCTGGTGGAAAGACAGGCAGAGGTAAAGGAGGGACCAAGAGCTGCTGTCCCGGGTTTTTGTTTGCTGTGGTGTTGTCCCACCCGTGGAGGTTTTAAAAAGCCTTGACCAATTTTCGGTTTGCTCAAAAATCGATTGAAACAAAATCGGTCTGACTCAATTTTATATCAGACGGTTTCATTAAAAATTACGAAAACTAATCGGTTTTTAAAATCTTGCTAATGAAACATTTCTTCTTGAGGTGAGTAAATTACAATGCTCCAAAAAAAATATAATTCAAAGCTTAAGTGACATTTTTTCAGAAGACAGTCTTGGCCTCCTTTGGAACTCTGATATTTTTCAGAATTTCCAGCTTAACTAGGTGTGTGCTTAGTACGAGGAAGAATATTCATATTTTACCAACTCTGAATCAGAAAGATTTGACAATGTTTCACCGCTTCAGCAAAGACTATTCTCTCTATTTATTTTTAAATTGATGTCTTCATTGACTTATAACATCAATTTTAACTATTCATTTTATTCTATTTTTTTATAAATATTATATATTTTATTATAATTTAATTTATTATTAGAGTTATTTGAATCACAACTTTCAAATTTTACACATTTGAAAAGCATAGTAAGCTTCAAAATAAAATCCCACGTGTATGGGATTAGGGGAAGGCAGCTTCGTCACGATGCAATCTAGAAAAGACAAAAGGTATGTACAATTGCCGTAACAAATTTCCAATACACTGCTTTCGGCGAAGAGCACCGGACCGGATGGCTGGGAAGAGGGGAGGACAATGAAAGAAACGCCTGGTGGTCTGAAAACTCCCATCTACAAGGGGAAGAACCTTCTCTTCTTGAAGTACCACAAGAAACAGCAGAAAATGACGGCACCGCACACCCCAGCTATCGCGAGGGTCCATTCGAACGCGTGTGGCACCTTGAACAACGGGACCTCAAAGTTCATGCCAAAAACTCCAGATACAACTCCGAAGATGGCCACCACAAATGTAGCGGTGGTCAGAAGCAGCTCGAACTGGATCAGCTGGTTTCGGACGTTATCCTGCAACAACAGCAATACAGCATTTGTGATGATCATTTGAGAAGATTTTTTTCAGGATTGCAAGAGTTCATTTCTCTCGAAACTGAAATTCCAAAGGGAAGTAAAATTCTGTAATGCTAGGTATCATACAACTTGTCAAATCTTTCTTAATCATACCAAGAACTATTATAGAAGGAAAGATTGTCATCCAATAAATACCCATCAAAGTCGCTGATTGATCTGAATTTAACATGCAATGTGTTTCCCTCAAACAAAACAAAGATTTATCATCTTTTTCCACTGAATTAGTGCCTCTGCCCTCTAGATTTATGTGCATATATTGTAAAGAAAAGATCTATTGGCTATCTCGCTTCATAAAGAAAAGGGTGTCGAATGGTAAAAATTTGCCACACAAACACTTGTGCTATGTGGTAAATAAATAACGGAAGATGGAAGACATTTGGAAGTCCCGTCTTCCATGAGCCAACTTATTTAAACAGCCTAATATATCCTCAACCAAAACAAAGATTATCTAAACTACTTGTAGTTGAACAATAATTTACATGTTTTGAAATATCTAGTCATGACAAGCAAATATTATGTAAGATTGACCATTTTTATGAAATCTAATAATTTGAGATGGCATTACCAATTGGATGTTGATGAAGTCCTCTGTATCATCAATATACTCCTTCAGCTGTAATTTGTGTATATGGCACATATTTCAACCATTGCAATGTTTTATATAGGAAAAAGAATGTGAAAGCACTAGCAGATCAGGCCACATACCGAAGTTAACTTGCTGAGGGTGTAGTCAATGACAACAAAGTAAGCCTCCAACAACATCTCTAGCTCTTCTATGTTATACTGACTACTAACTGAGGTTTTGAAGCTCTTGATGCTGTCCTGCCTGCTTCTGGCAAAACTCAATTCCTTCTCAAGTCTCCGAGAAAAAGAGGAAGAAGCAACTGGGGAAACTGGGGCAGAGAGAGATGAACCAAATCCATTATTGTCAACTCCCGGAAGATCAACATCATCTAACAGTGTTGCTTCCATCCTAATCTTTTTCTCCGTGAGATACATTTCAGCCATATCCCCATCATCATCCATCAGCTGCTCTATCTCGTCTCTAACCTTAAGTGAAACAAAGGATTGGAGTGTTGGAAAAACAAAGATATAAAAAAATTTACACAGAAACAAAAGCAAAACTAAGACAGCCCTTTTACCTTCTGGACTCTTCTTGTCAGAGCAACCAGCTTGCTCTTTAGGCGTCGGACACGTTCCAAGTTAAGGGTACTGATTTTTGCTGTCAATTCATCTAGTAATGGGTATGCTTCAGCCTCTAATTCAACTGCCTGAAAAAATGTTTACAAATTTTAATTTATCCAATGAGCCTCCAAATCATTATTTGTAACACAAAACATAACTAAATTGTGCAGCTTAAAAATGCAGCAATTCACCGATTTACAGTAAATGTGCAATCTGGGAAACAGGGAATAAAAATGAACTACCAATTAAGAGATATTGAATCAGATCCTCAGTTTGTTACAGTTTACTACATTAGTTATTTGCATAATTCAAAAAATAAGTAGGATAGTCGGTACAGTTCTGGTCAAAAGTAATATACACCCAAATTCAAGGGCAACGTATAATCAAATTTATAGCTTAATTTATCTTCAAACAATTCCGGCATCTTCATGGTACCGCATAATACAATAAAAGCTTAGGGGGAATCTATTTTCATCACAAAGTTTGGAAGGAAAGTACTAATCAAATACGATGTGATAGCAGAGTGACAGTACTTCTCAAATCAAATACATAGTGTAAAGTGATATCACACTATTTCTGCCCAGTGCAGAACCTTAAGTGGTTATTGGGAAAAATGCCTTCATCGGTCAACCCTGAGACACGCTGAGAGGACTGCAAACAAATTAAGCTCATCCATGCGATGCGCGTACACCACAAAAGTAGAATTACTCAGGCCATTAGTAGCATCGCAGCAGATGAAAGTAGGATCTGACCTGCGAGTCCAGGAAGGAGCACGCGGCCTCGAGCGCGACCTCGAGGGCGATGAACTCGAACGGCAGGTCGTCGGCGCGGTCCACGAGTCGGCGCTGCAGCTCGTCGACGTACCTCCGCACGGACTCGCCCGCCGCGGCGCTCCCCGCGACGTCGGGGTCGCACAGGATGAGCGCCTCGTCGGCGGTGATGATGCACCGTATCCGCTCGAGGTTGCAGACGACGGCGCGCTCACGGCCGAGGATTGCGGAGGGGTAGACGAAGAGCGGATCGAGGAGGCGGAGG